>MU159913.1:0-10677 GCA_015888305.1 Antheraea pernyi | reverse complement strand
AGCCCGTCATAGTGATTTGCTTCTGCGGGTCGCGTTTCGGGATCGGCCTGTGCATATCCAGCTATTCACAGGCCGGCATGACAGCGGCGACCAGCGATGGATAGTATGTTCCTCGGTGGTCGCCATTGTTTTTGGACTGTACTGTGCTTACCATCAGTCATAGTGCAGTCACTTAGCCGTGCTACAATTAAAAAAATATATATATACACTCATATATAATCTATCAATACCTTTACCTCGCGGCTTCGCTCGCTTTAATGTAGATTTGACCTATACGTCAGGAACTGTACATATTTATCCTGGACGAAAGTACCCTATGTCCTTTTTGTACATCTGCCAATGTCTACGCAAAATTTTAAGATTATATTATAGTTTGATCGTAAAAAATAAATAAGCTTAAATGCGCATTACGATTAAGACTGATTTTCATTATCTATTAATCAGAGGTTTCTGGAGTGATGTTCGTTGAATATTATTATGGATATTATAAATATAGCATTTATTACCGTAAAATAAATGTGCGAGTCAGTAGTACGAGTAGGTAAGACGGCAGGCAACGATGCGAAAGGACAACGGGGAGTCGAACGTAATTAATATCAGGCTAATGAATATGTAATACATGCCGCGTATCTAACTGGAATATAGATATTCTCGTTGACAATGATATTGAATAAATAAAGGTTGTGTTTCTCATATAAGCAAGAGGAAAATCGTGAATTTGTTAGTTATGTCTGAGATGGCAATCACAACTCCCACATAGTCCGGAGTATCTAACCTAAAGAGTGGACTGTATTTAAATTGGCTGGAGGTAGATCCCCCTTTAAAATTAATGCCAAAGATATTCTTCTATAATCGGAGGTTCATATACCTGATAAGTTTTCTCTGTCACCGTTGCCGATGTTAAGAAAGCATCGGCTTTCCAGATAAGGCACACCACAAATATCGAAACCGATAGTCATGCTGGGCCAGTATACGAATAAGAAAGCGAGTGAGTCCGAGTGCGTGTGATGGTTAAGTAACAGATTTACATAAGTAAAAATCTATATACAGTGTGCTAAAAATAATTTAGACTATCCCCCAACAAATTTATGCCGGAACAATATCAATAATGAATGATCATAACCCTAGACATACAAAATTTATAAGCCCTACACATATAAAATACGCTCGTAGATATACAACACAGAGATTCTGTAATAATAATTACTATTATATAAATTTATCTGATATAATATGAGTAGCTTATAGTCAGCCTCCTATTTACGTATTTCGAAAGAGCAAAAGGTTAGAAGAAATTGTTAAATATCGGTTTTAAACGGCAAATTCAAATTATGAACCAGCTACAATGTAAACAAAAATGTTCACTAGCTCTCCATAAACTTATTCATAGTAAATAATGGTGACACTATTATTGTTTTGCTAAGACTTTTTTGTGATTGATATATAATCTGAATTTGTAATTTAAAGCCAATATTTAGCAATTTCTGCTATCGCTTTGTTCTCGTGAAATACACAGTTCATACGGGAATTCAATTTATCATTTTCAACATTATGGATTATTTGCAAACCGATAAATATTTAGGAGTTATTTTTACTGTTACACAGTAAGAAGTTTGCAAATATTGGTTCCTGATATCAACATTATAATGATCTCCTGATTTTAAGTTTGATTAGAATAGACCTGTTCCGATGTTCTTGATTACACAGGTATTTAATTACCACAATATAAACACAACTAAAATCATTGTTGATACTATTTTAATAATAAACTAATCTTAGCTACAACAATGCATGACATAATTTTGAAAAGTTCTTGTAGTAATTTGTATGCCAGTAAAATAAACAGACGAAGTAAAATGTAGGGAAAATTTTAACTTTCCCTTCCGATAAATGTCAACAGTTTTCTTCCCTTCGGAGTAATAATACGGAGAAAATAAACAAGTCACTCGTAATTTGCATTAAAAGCTTTCCGGCGGACAAACGGAACGGAGGCGTCGCGTCGATGCCACGTTCGCCGAATGCATTTCAGCTTGAAGCGCTTTTGGCATAATGTGTCAAGTTTCAATTGTGCCCACTTTTCAAGGGCTCGAATTTAAAATATTCTACTGAAAGTCATTGTATTTTTATGTTGAACAGTTTTTCAACGTTTATGAATGGAGATGTCATTAAAATCATAGTTTTAGATATGGCACTATCTCGAATTTCTCAAGTTCGTCTCGGTTATATATAGTAAAAGATTATGTGGTATGTTTTGTTAGAATAAGTAAGACCTAATAAACACATGGATTATTATTTAATGGTTCGGGGTATACGTATACACCTTTGAATTTTGAACATTCAATTTAAAATTATTGTGTAATTGTATGGTTAAAATGTCGACCTTTATTGACGTAATAAGCATAAAATTACAGGTAGTCAACCAAAATAATAATTTTAACAATATTTTCCCGTACAAATTTTACGTTCTATTCTCGTACTGCGAAACAGTCATTCTGTCTTTTGAAAAGATACATTTATCAAGCATTTTCTTTCGGCTAACCAGCGGTATTGTTATCAAGAAAAAAATATCGTACGTAGTGCAGATATAAAAGAAGTGAAGAAAGTGAATAAGCAAAAAAAATATATTTAAATAAAATAAACTTAGCAGACATATAACTAAAAAAACACAGTGAAGCTAACGTGGATATATGTTCAACGTAAATGTACACATATATACATACACACAAGGATATATTATATAACAAAAATACAAAATTACAATTTGAAATAATAGAAGGCAATATTTTTTTAATCCATACAAGATACACAGGATCCATCCTGTGGAACATCAAAAGCAATTTCATGTGAAAAAACTCGCCGGCAGTGGCTAGTGTTAATATAAATAGTAAATACATTACAATATAGTACAAATGTATTTTGTGATTAGGTAATGTTAATTACGTTTAACACAAAATTTAAATTATACTTCAAGTTAACTTTTAGCTGTTTTATTTCGGTTTTTAATGTATTACTTTGTTGTAACTGGAGTTCATGTGTAAGTAGGAATTAATGTGTATATTCCCAGTATTATAAATATACAGTAAGAGAAACGGAAGTCTCAATAGGATATAACTTTTAATTAGTGGACTTTGCATAATATTAATACAGTTTAATAAATGTGTAATAGCGGGACGTTAGTCGGAGTACATTGTAGCTGGATATGAGCCAGATGCGAAACGTAACTTCATGACTCGTTTCAAGAATTCTGCAAGCTTTGTTTTTATTTGGACAGTTTTGTATTTTGGCCGACTATTTTCATTATTAATTTTGCCATCTAATTATAGTTCATTGGTTTTTCAGATTGAACATTTTACTAATAACTGAACCTTCTAAATTTGTCCCGTTTGATGTGCTCTTGTTACGGAAATATTTTATTGATTAGTTTCTTTGATTTTATTATTACTATTGGAGTGTGGTCTCGGGTAGTTTGTGACCAATGAATGCCCTTGAAACTCAATAGGAAGGTGTACAAAACAATTATAAGGTCAGTCATGCTGTGCGGATCTGCATGCTGGGCTACAAAGGAGGCGGATGAGAAAAGGTTACACGTGGCAGAGATGTGATATCAAAATGGATGTATGGTACAACTAGAATGGATAAGATTAAGAATAGGCACATCAGGGGTAGTTTGAAAATAGTACGAGTGACAGAGAAGATGACCTATTAGGTTAGCATTGTACAGGCTTGTCACGAGGAGAGTTCAAATCCATGTAACTAGAAAATTTTTAAGTATGGAGGTGGATGGTTATAGGAGAAGAAGACCAAAAAGCTATGGATATATTGTGTTAAAAGTGTTGTTTAATTGTTTATAAAGGTTGTCAATAGTGTGATGACATCTCACAGGAGAGAATGGAAGAGGAAAACATATTACGCCGACCTTACCTTGGTGGGACAAGGGTAAGAAGATGATGATTGCTATTTGAGAGTAAAGCTATGTCACTATTAATATTAATAAAATACATTACGTAGTGGTTCAAGTTTAAATCTCTAAAACGAGATGTATTATGTATAAGGAGTAAAAATTGAAATGCGTACGATCAATGCCGTTTCAGACTCAGTTTACTCTTGGAGAGTTTTTAATGTAAATCACGAAAGGCTTGTTTAATTTCATTTTATGATTATTACGAACAAGAACGTAACTCTTGACATTTATCAAACGGTTGGGTAAGAAAATTAATTAAGCTTTTCTTTGTTTGTGTTAGGTAGTCAATTATATAAGAGAATTTTTCTATTAGCTCCATTCGTTGCTTTTGGTAATTTTGCGGTCTTCAGTCACAAGATGTACCTATACTTTTGTTCTAAGGAGTAGTTGTGAATTGAGCATATACTTAAATAAGATTACATTCCTATCTCAGGTTAGTTATTGTTTAACGACATTAACAACAGTGCTCGCTTAACCTCACATCATATCATATTATCTCATATCATATCGTATCAGAGTTTTAATGGTGGTAGAGCCATGCTGAAACTATAACTGATTTCAGCATGAATGGGTCGGCTCGTCCGGGGTAGTACCACCCTCTCATAGAAAACCGACGTGAAGTAACAGTGCTTGCATTGTTGCGTTTCGTTCGGTCAGTGAGAGCGCCGGAGGCCCACCTCCCTTCCCCTCTCCTCTCTCCTCTCCCTCTCCCTTCCCCTCTCCTCTCCCTCTCCCTACCCTAATGGCAACGCACTTGCAACTCTTCTGGTGTTGTTAGTGTCCATGGACGGTGGTGATCACTTAACATCAGGTGACCCAGATGTTCGTTTGCCACCAATGACATTAAAAAAAAACATGCTATGCCATACTACGCCATGGCGTACCGTGTCGTGCCATACCGTAAATATGCTGTGCCACGTTTTCCAATTCAAAAAAGTATTTCCAAATAATCCGAACTTTAAATACGACTATTATTGAAAAATAAATCTGATAAAAAAAACGTGTGTGTCATACCTATTAGAAGTCCAATTATGTTGAATATTAACATGTTTCAGTACCTCAATTTTTTCCTTTGTCATTTTCTCGTGAAATGCCCCAGGCATTAAATGTTTAGTGTGAGGATTGTATATGTATTAAATGAAATAATTAAAAGGTATACTAAAGATTAATATATATAATACTTTGACTTATAATTGAGCCGTAATTGAGAGGCTGGTTTCTTCAGTTTGCTATTAAGAATCTTATATTTGAACTCGTGTACTAGCTACGTGCAGAACCTACGTACAGTGAAGGAAAACCACAGGCCATGCAACATTAATGACATGGAGATGAGTCACTCTAATGGTCACTTCGTATTCGTGTACAGAACAAGTGGGGGGTAAACATTGTCACTAATCCGTTTACTATGTAGGGGTGTCAGGTATTTAGTTATTGGAATAAGTACTATGCTCATAGTTATTCTGACAGATTAAATAACAGATTCGTTGTTGATTTGTTTTGTCCTGCAAAAATCTATATGCAATGCAATGTTCTGTGTTGGAAACGAAGGGTTCCAGGAATTTATAATATATAATAACAATATAATAATTATGTTAATGTTATACTTAGAATTAATCGCTGTACTGCATTTATACGTTGCTTCTAAGAGTAAGAATTCTGGATATCTTGCATATAAACTATATTTTAAGAATTTTTCAATATCGCAACAACTCAAGATTTGCCTTGAGGCAATTCGTTATAAGGAAGAAGGAAATAAATTAATTTTACAACGAAGCTCAATTCAATCCGTTGTTATTAATCTTACATTAAACGTTTACCATAAATCGTAATTATAGTTTTGGTAGTATTTAGAGGTTCGTAAACAATACATATTTTCTACACTACAAGTAAATATCTACTATATTTATATTATACAATATTAAAGCTTTTACCTACGATTATCGAAATGTAGAGATATTTCTTGGGATATTACTTTGCTACTTCCGCCTGGAATTGATTGGTTGCTGGTGCGTTTCGTTATAACACAAAGGTGTGCAGTTCACAAGCGGTAGAAGTGAAACCTTAAAAAAATGATTCAATCTTCGTACAAACGATAATGTATTCTTTCGTACGTTAAATCGTATTGACCAGTGGTCGCCAATCTTTTCTGAACAAGGGCAACTTAGATACATGTGCAAAATTACTGTGGGTTGCACCAAACATTCGAATGTTGCGTAGGTAGTTGACACCTGAATGGTTTATTATTTATGGTATATTATTATATATATTTTTATGAACTTCCGAAATGTGATTGCCGTATTTGGTATGGCAGTAGCAATATCTGAAATAATTAATTTTCCAGCTCGATTGACTATTAATTAATTGTTTTCAGAGTTAAAATAAAGTGTATCTTAGACAAATTGTGTTCAGGAACAATTGGTTAAAGGTGTGAGCTATCCAATTGGATATTATTATATTAGTTACTCAAGAAGCAGGAGGCGTAGATACATAATGCACATTAAAATACGATAGTATGCTAATTTATTTTTACATAGACAAACATATTCCCGCTCACTCGCCTTACTTCATCTTCCCGCCCCAAGTAGTTTCATTTAGTTAACTACATATGCAAAATTAGTTGATAAATCTCCTAAAATTGTTTTCGATACCGCGAGACGCAAAAATACCGGCCTCGGGCCAAATGCAGCCCGCGAGCCGTATTTAATGACCACGGCAGTATAGATGTATATGTTTGTCTTTTTTTTTATGTAGCTTTCTCGTTTTATCGAGTTTCAAATCACAACGGGGCTAAAGAAGTATTGCGCTTCAAAAACCTTTGATATTATTTATTCAAGGTGTACATGAAAAGATTAAATCTGAAACTATCACTAATAGTCGAAGAAATATAATGAAAAATTGTTGTTGCAGATATATGTGGCAGCAGCCAGTCACTTCTAAGTAGAAGTAACAAAGTAACTTATGTATTGCCGTAAGATAATCAAATAATTATTGTTCTGTTTTGACCTCTTAAACATCATCTTAAAAAAACATAATATACATTGTTATTGTAAGTATTAGTATCTCGTAATCTGAATGAGTATTTATGACCATAATCGAAATATACATGAATTTATATAAAAATGCCCATTCGAGCCATTTTTGAGAGCACAAGTAGTTCAATGGGAAAACACCGTGGCAATGACGAACAAATCCGCTGTGGCCTACGACCGCATCTACAGCCCCACCCTTGAGGGATGGTAGGAGGTGCGAAAGAGATAGCTATATAAAGTAGAAAGAGAATTTAACGGAAACGGATACGCTACTCACATTATAGAGCTTCTAATCCGGGCAAGTGGTTTAATGTATCTATTTAAATATCCATAGTTATTTACTATGTCATTATTTTAAAATATCCAATTAGTATAAATAGTAAAAAATCGTGCCCGAAGCGCAGGTAGCATATTTACGTAAACAGGTGTGAAATGGATCGTTACCCAACCATATTAACATTATGTTTGTTGTCGAAATATTCGCTCACCAAAACGGAATATATAATGAGTGGGTCGATTCAGCTCGCCAGATTTTACATGTTTATACGGCTCTGGTGTCAGTTAACAGTAATATTATGTGGTCATAAATTCAGTTTATATTTTGTTTACGAAATATACTATGAGTCGGTATTAAATTAGTTTATTTGGTGATATAGCTGAGCAAAGATAATTTAATATTAAATTGTTGATGGATGAAACTTTTTACTGATAGCACTATTCATAATCTTATTTCTATTTCAGGTTATCTTAGTCTTTATTACAATCCTGCTATCAACGTAGGAAATTTTGTGAGCGTTTTTCATAAAGTTAACCATTATTTCTATGCAGTCGCTAACAAATTCACTAAGATAATTGTTAGTTTGTTGTTTTTTTTTAAACTTTATTTTTGGCAACCAATCTTTTAGATTTATACTTTTTTTTATTTACGTGGGAAAATCCTTTATGGATAGATTTATACTGCCATTGTCGAGTAGTTAATAGTATTACAAGTTCTTCTTCCATTCCATTTTTGGCAACCAGTCTTCTAGTAGACTATTACTGCCATTGTCAAGTGACTATCGATATTACAAGCCCCTAGATAAAATTTCAATGTACTAACAATATGGTGGCCATCTTGTTAGAACTTTCCATGGAGTTTTTGTGGCATCTCAGAATTCATAGTCCATGGTCTGAACGTTAGGCAACCATAATTATTTATTTATTTTAGGATCGTCCACATGACAAGACACTAGTAAATATATAAAAAGTAGGACTATCGTGATACATGTTATATCTATGTTATGAATCTTTGGACTTTAACGCGGACGAATTTACAAATAGCTGTTAAACTCTTAGGCTTTTGATTAATGGGGGAAGGAGAAGTATGGAGAGTTTATTGCATAAATATTTCATAGCGGTGTTTTTAAAAGATCATGTATGAAACTCTTTCTACATTTGTAAAGTTTAAAGATATGCTATGTTTTCATTGTTAGTTAGCTCATTTTATATCTCGTAATAAAGTTGCTTTTAAAGTGAACGTTTGTTTAGCCCCGTTGTGATTTGAAACTCGATAAAACGAAAAAGCTACATTAAAAAAGACAAACAATACATCTGTACTGCCGTGGTCATTAAATACGGCTCGCGGGCTGCATTTGGCCCGGGGCTGGTATTTTTGCGGCTCGCGATATCGAAAACAATTTTTGGAGATTTATCAAATAATTTTGCATATGTAGTTAACCGAATGAAACTACGTGGGGCGAGAAGATGAAGTAAGGCGAATGAGCGGGAATATGTTTGTCTATGTAAAAATAAATTAGCATACTATCATATTTTAATGTGCATTATGTATCTACGCTCCTGCTTCTTGAGTAACTAATATAATAATATCCAATTGGATAGCTCACACCTTTAACCAATTGTTCCTGAACACAATTTGTCTAAGATACACTTTATTTTAACTCTGAAAACAATTAATTAATAGTCAATCGAGCTGGAAAATTAATTATTTCAGATATTGCTACTGCCATACCATACGACAATCACATTTCGGAAGTTCATAAAAATATATATAATAATATACCAAAAATAATAAACCATTCAGGTGTCAACTACCTACGCAACATACGAATGTTTGGTGCAACCCACAGTAATTATGCACATGTTTCTATGTTGCCCTTGTTCAGAAAATATTGGCGACCACTGGTCAATACGATTTAACGTACGAAAGAATACATTATCCGTCTGTATGAAAATTGAATCATTTTTTTAGGGTTTCACTTCTACTGCTTGTGAACTACACACGTTTGTGTTATAACGAAACGCACCAGCAACCAATCAATTCTAGTAGTAGATATTTACTTGTAGTGTAGAAAATAAGTATTGTTTACGAACCTCTAAGTGACTAACTACCAAAACTATAATTACGATGTATGGTAAACGCTTAATATAAGATTAATAACAACGGATGTCAAAATTGAATTAAGCTTCGTAGTAAAATTAATTTATTTCCTTCCTCCTTACAACGAATTGCCTCAAGGCAAATCTTGAGTTGTTGCGATATTGAAAAATTCTTAAAATATAATTTATATGCAAGATATCCAGAATCTTAGAGATATTCAGATATCTTAGAGGCAACGTATAAATGCAGTACAGCGATTAATTCTAAGTATAACATTAAAATTAATCGCTGTACTGCATTTATACGTTGCCTCTAAGATATCTGAATATCTCTAAGATTCTGGATATCTTGCATATAAATTATATTTTAAGAATTTTTCAATATCGCAACAACTCAAGATTTGCCTTGAGGCAATTCGTTGTAAGGAGGAAGGAAATAAATTAATTTTACTACGAAGCTTAATTCAATTTTGACATCCGTTGTTATTAATCTTATATTAAGCGTTTACCATACATCGTAATTATAGTTTTGGTAGTTAGTCACTTAGAGGTTCGTAAACAATACTTATTTTCTACACTACAAGTAAATATCTACTACTAGAATTGATTGGTTGCTGGTGCGTTTCGTTATAACACAAACGTGTGTAGTTCACAAGCAGTAGAAGTGAAACCCTAAAAAAATGATTCAATTTTCATACAGACGGATAATGTATTCTTTCGTACGTTAAATCGTATTGACCAGTGGTCGCCAATATTTTCTGAACAAGGGCAACATAGAAACATGTGCATAATTACTGTGGGTTGCACCAAACATTCGTATGTTGCGTAGGTAGTTGACACCTGAATGGTTTATTATTTTTGGTATATTATTATATATATTTTTATGAACTTCCGAAATGTGATTGTCGTATGGTATGGCAGTAGCAATATCTGAAATAATTAATTTTCCAGCTCGATTGACTATTAATTAATTGTTTTCAGAGTTAAAATAAAGTGTATCTTAGACAAATTGTGTTCAGGAACAATTGGTTAAAGGTGTGAGCTATCCAATTGGATATTATTATATTAGTTACTCAAGAAGCAGGAGGCGTAGATACATAATGCACATTAAAATACGATAGTATGCTAATTTATTTTTACATAGACAAACATATTCCCGCTCACTCGCCTTACTTCATCTTCCCGCCCCAAGTAGTTTCATTTAGTTAACTACATATGCAAAATTAGTTGATAAATCTCCTAAAATTGTTTTCGATACCGCGAGACGCAAAAATACCGGCCTCGGGCCAAATGCAGCCCGCGAGCCGTATT
>MU159912.1:105224-125096 GCA_015888305.1 Antheraea pernyi | reverse complement strand
AACATCGAATAGTTCAACTGTACAAGTCAAGCAGTAATAACGAGTAGTCTGTTTGTATTGAATATTAATATTGAACAGTAATATCGAGAAATCTTCATCGTGAGTAGTAGTGTTCTGTTGGCTCGGGGACGCGGTCATTATACGAGAACCACGGTGTTTTCTTGCGACCACCCCGACCTCCGCTTTGTAATCCACCACCTTCATCGGCTGACTCGTGCATCATTGCACATCACCGAGGCACCTTCAAGACATCACCGGCATCCGACTGTCGCCACCGAGGCGGGCTACCGGCGCTCTCGCTACCACCTTCGAGAGTTCTACGCCCGCCCACCGCCGGGGAACGTCGCCTCGCCTCACGTCTCACCTCATTTCCACCTCACCCCGCCTAACCGCGGGCCGGTGACGTACGAGGGCGAGAGGTGTCGCCATATTGACAGGCGGCGGCCCCAATAATATCCAAGGATAAATACAGTAGATATCATGCTTAAATAAATAAATATAAATTTCCATAATAATTAGTGTTAGTAATGTTAAAGTTTAATTCTGTTACTAGTTATAAAACTGACCAGAATGTAGACAAACGGAGAAAATACATATAAAATCAAAGATTTAAAATCAGAAAGACGCTGTATTTTATCAGGCAAAATATCATAGATGGAATATACTAGATTAGGTCAATTGAAGAAGATGTGATCTAAATTTTTTATTTGTAATCAATTGGTATTATAAAAATAAAGTGTTCAATGGCAGATAACCGACCTCATAAAACACAATTTAGGTTTTTTATTCGCCTTCGGCCGCAATGGAATATCCGAAATGGTTGAACTGATTTTTACGGGACTGTTACTGGCAGATAACTCACAATATAAGAATTAACTTAGACTATTTGATTCTGTTACCCAAGACTTCGCCTGGAATGCTATTTCCAAACCAGTTGGACCGATTTTCACGAGCTTTTTACGGGCACATGACTAACTAATGAGCTATTTTATTTTAAACTCGCGGGCTCGGCAGACATTGTCCCGCCCTGATAATAAAAAGGAAACCTTGACAAATGATACCTAAACCTTCCCCATGAATCATTATATCCACTGGTGAAAATCCATTCTGTAGTTTTTGATTTTATCCCGAACAGATAAACAGACAAACCAGAGGACTTTATTTTACACTATGTAGTGACGAACTTTTACCTGTGCATTCATCCGTGTGAAATTGATCAAAGCCATGTTGCTTACTGTTAATATACGCGTAAGACGTGCGCTGTACTGGATATAGAAGAATTAATATAATTGAAAGGCATACGTAATTATATTATTATATTTTTTTTATTTTCTCTCTCTTATAACTCAGTAATAAGCAACGTATAAGAATAACTTAATTATATCGACAATATTGTATCTATATAATAAAAGATTTAACACATATTGTTTGATAATGTATAGCTTAAAATTTTCATTACTTTATTCAACTTTTTATTATATAGTATTATATAGTGTAATTGAGCGCTGAGGGTGCTATATAGGATAAAGTTATCATATCAGATAAGTATATTGCTGATGTTAAATCCCATCCCATTCAACACACTGTTAGTATTGACATTTAGTATTGTATTGTATTGTAATAGTATTGTTAGTATTGATACGAATTGTGAACGTTGTTGGTGGATAAGATTATATTTTAGCGTATATGTGATTTTAACTAGCACTATACTCTTTGCATTCTTATATTATCTCAGAGGCTTAAAAAATCTTTCAAGTAATTCGTCTAATTACTTGCTAGAGGAGGTTATCCATATTATAAAATTCCCAAGGCAAATTCATGTAAATCAACCGTAAAAACAATTGCTATTTGTGCAATTTTAGTTATTTTTGTTGACTTCATTACTTATATAGTGTTAGATACTATTCACCGATACAGTGAACTCAGCGTTTGAAATTTTTATACAGTTGATACACAGTAAACGTCATAAACTACAAAAATATCAACGAGACTCAAATCTAAAGCCCGTGGTACGTGTGCAGGATGTCTTAATGATATTCAAGATTCAAATTTTATAATATGTACAAATAGCACATGTAAAAAACATTACCACAAAGACCTATGCATGGGTACTGGCCTTCAAGCGGGGGATAAGGGGCACAACTGGATCTGCCCACAATGTCAGTGTGACAAAAAACGAATTGGAGATTATTCTGCAACTCCACTGCGAAACTACACCACAGACATTTTGAACGCTGCTTCACGCCCAAAAGATGTAAATTCTTCCGAGTTACAAGTTCTGACTGCTGAAATAAGACTTCTTCGAGAAGATATGTCTACCCTTAATGATCAAATTGCTACAATGAACTCGTCTCTCTCTCGCTGTCATGAAAGATTGGACGATGTCTCCTCTTATCTCACGCAAACAGCAAATAGATTAAAACTTTTAGAAGAACGAGAGACTCTAGTAGAATCGCTACAGTGTGAGGTTCAGAGATTGCAGGAACAGCTGGAAACTCAGTCACAAAACTCGCTGAAAAATGAGATTGAAATAATTGGAATTCCGGAAATAAGAAACGAGAATTTATATCATGTTGCACTTCTTTTGGCAAAAAAGATTGGAGTCAACTTGGAAGATAACGATATTGATTGGGTTGCTAGAGTTGGTCCAAAAAAACCGCCTTCTGACCATTCCTCATCAAACTTGGGTCAGACCAACAATGAACCCCTTAAAACAACTCACCGACCAGTTGTAATCCGTCTTGTACGTCGCCAAAAAAGGGATGAAGTCATTGGAGCATCGAAGTCCAGAAGGAACTTAACGGCAAAAGATATTGAAGTATCAAATACTTCACAAAGAATATTTATAAACGAGCGCTTAACCAAGAAAAACCGGGAGTTATTTCGAGAATCCCGCAAATTTTCACTTAGCTCTGGCTACAAATATTGTTGGGTTAGAAATGGTACAGTCCACATTCGCAAACGCGATGGAAGTCCAGCCATTCCGATACGATCTCTCAACGATCTTCCGGACAAACCTAAAACTTATAGCGCTGAAACTGCTTCCTCTCCTACCGTTTGAAGTTGTTCTGGTACTAAGTCCTTACAACAAGTTTTTAACTTATGTGCTTTATATGATTTTGTTTGCATCTTATCAAGAATTTTTTTGTAACAACTTTACATTACTTAACACATCACACACTTGTTATTTATTAACGCCATGGAAGCTTAATTTAACTCTGATATTTGATTGTTTTTGGCAATATTTACTCTCAGTATACTGGGTTTTGTTCTCTTGCACCAACATTTTACGTGTCTATCTCTATAATAACTTAATAATTATAATAACTTAATAATAACTCCTCTCAAACTGTAGAACCCGACTTAAACTACTCAGTCACCTCTGATCTTCGGATGTTATCGTATCTTTCTCAATCTATTCCTGCTTGCAACCTAATATTCTTGCAATGGCTACTCTAACATTTCACAGAGATTTAGATAATAGTTTAACGGTACCTTGCCATGCAACTAACTTTCTTGAGGAATGTAAAAATCTACTTGATGAAAAATCAATCAACCTAAAAATAATGACACTGAACATTCGAAGTCTACAGAAAAACTTTGATGGGTTCGTTGTGGTTTTAAATCGTTTAAAGTTGGATCTAGATATTATTATACTCACGGAATGTCATCTGGGCACATCCTCTGTGATTAGATCTATCCCTGGTTACCTTAATTTCTCTACTTCCCGCTACTCAAATAAGGCTGGTGGTGTAGTTGCCTACGTGAAAAACGAGTGGAAACCCATCTTTACTGAACCCATTCTTCTGGATACAGATGCACTTGCTATATATCTCTGTGATGGTCGTGTAATACTCGGTCTTTATCGTTCTCCGTCTTTTACCAATATAGAAAATTTTCTTACTTCTCTAAACGCTTTTATTGTCTCCTTAACAAATGTTAAAGATATAATTATTATGGGTGACATAAACATAAACTTATTAGACGATAATGACCAGATATCGAAATATTTATGTATGCAAGCGGAATTGGGATTAAAACCTGCAATTACCATTCCAACTAGAGGCTCGGCCTGTTTAGATCATATTTTTATTCCATCTAAATCGACAGCAGTTTCGGTCGTGTGTAAAGTAGATTTAACTGATCATGATATAGCTATTGCAGGCATCTTTTCTAATTCTTCAAAGCCTCCAATAAAAAGATTTTGTAAAAAAACTGATAATAAATCCATTGCAGACCAGCTTAGTTATTACAGATGGAATGACATACTCACCCAAACAGATCCAAGTGTGGCAGCTCAAAAATTTATACTTATCTTAAATCGGACTATTGAGTGTAATACCAAGATAGTTAAGCTTAGCAGGAAGCAAATAAATCTCAAAGAATGGGTCACTCCTGGACTTATTAGGTGTGCTCGACACAGGGATTTACTGCATATGAAGTTTAGGAAAAATAGAGATAATGCTATTATTGCTACCACCTATAAAAGATACAGAAATTTCTACAATAAATTAATATATACCGTTAAATCCCAATACTATAACAAACATCTTACAGACAATAGCAAAAATCCCAAGCAGCTATGGAAAGGAGTAAAGAAAATATGTGAAATGAAAGATAAAAAACAAAACCTTGACATATCAATGGACCATAATCCCTCTCTAGTACTTTCAAGCTATAATCATTTCTTTGTTAATATTGGTAAAACCCTTGCAACTCAAATTCTAGCGCAGTTGGACATCACTGAGGATAAATTAGCTAGACTCAACTACTCACCATCAAAAAACTTGCGTTCATTTTTCATGCACTTGATAAATGAGCTATCTAACACGGAAATAAATTTTCAAATCGGACCAGTAGTTCCAGATATTTCCTACAAATTCATAAACTTTACCTCTTTATAATAGTAAGTATATATATTAATCATACATCCAATAGCAATAATACACTTTTGTCTAAAGCTCGATCGTTCCGATAATTTTTGACTTGATTTCCATTTTTCAATTTTTGATATGTGAAAATTTATTTAGCCCCATTGTGATTTGAAATTCGACGAAACGGAAGTGAACGGTGTCATGAAAAAGTGACATTAACAGAAGAGACAAACATGTATAGGATTTGCGATAAAATGAGACAAAATACATTATACAGTGTTTCTTGTATTCGCGGTCATTTCTTTATACACTGTGACTGTTTAAAGAGTGACTACCTTCAATCGTGTGATAGTTCATGGTCACATTTAACATATAAAATAATATTATCAAAACGTATACTAATAAACAACAAAGAAAACCTAAGTTAAATTGTATTCTAAAATTTTCAAAAGTATAACTACAAACGTGTAAATAAAATAATAAACCTTAGTGCAATGACCGGTGCCAAAAGCTACCCGGCAAAGGGCGACCCGGTGTTAATAACTTTCGATAGTAAACGCGCAATAACCCCTTTTGTTTAGTTCCTGACGTTTCCACGTTCCATTTCCAATTACAATGAAATCACCCGACGGTCATTGATTATCATAGACACGTAGAGGATTGTTTATAATTTTTAAATTTTTCTAGATAATTAGGTCAAATATTAAGCACCTATTTTTGTAATTGATTAGAGAACGAAAATCGAGTTGAGAGTGTCCTCCAGAAATATTGCTACTGTCTCAACAGTCATCTGGTATATTACACTGCCTAATACTTGCTTGCAATATGTGTATATGAAAAATAATTATAAGAAAAGGTGTATAAGTAACGGAGTTCTGAGGTAACAAACACAAAAAACTGTATGTTGTTCAGATTTTCGTATTTATCGTTTAAAAGAAGGGCATTTAGACACAGATTATTATCGCTGAAGGAAATGAAACGGGTACCTAAAGGTTAAAAACATAATCCTTATCTAAACTTCGACGTAGCAAGGCCGAAGAGCGCGGGTATCCGTGCCAGGTACGTTATAATTTCAGTCTAACTAGAGGTATACAGTAAGTTAACTGATATCTATTCACCTATATTTTACAGGCAGTTGGGCCTTCGGTGCGTGACTTGCAACCGTTTGTCAAGATTCGCAATCCCTTGTTTCATTCCTGCGTCAGTTATGTCATACTAATTTTGGTATTTATGATAAAGTGCTTAAGTTACACAACTGGTTTATATAACCTTTGGTGTTAGAAAGTGTTAAAGTTTTATTTAACTGTGACTTTTTTATTATGTCTATGAACTTTTTACTCTAATAGCCATTTACAGTAATATTTCACAATTGTCAGTAACAAAAAATTTGGTTAATTATATGTTAGAAATATTATTGTCATTTATAAAAAATCTATGATAGTTTAGTGGTTAACGTGTTCGGAAACTGTGTGAATCTACGTAGGTTAGAAACATTGCGAATGAGTCGAAACTTGTGATGAAGGAAACATAGCTGATCATAGCTGAGCGTGATGATGAAACCATGGCTGGGACTGATAGGCGAGACTGACTGATGACGCGTCGCCACGCTATTTGATTTTGTATTTAAATATAAGTATTGGTTAAATAAATAGTCATGGTGTTATTGAACACAATCGTAATATTTTATTTTTGACTATGCCATATTTATTTCTTGTCGTATTAAACTATCCTTTTATGCATATTACCTGTACAAAATCATTTCGCTGTTTCACATCTGCCAGCCGTCCAGCGACGTCTCTTTTTTTTCTTAGCCCGTCTGGTTAACTACCACCCTCAAGTTGAAAATCTGTTGTCCAGCACCTATTCGTGTGTTCAAGCTGATGCACTACAGAACTAACCCATTTTATATTTAGCGTGTTAACCACTTTTTTTTAGATTTTTTTTAATGTAGCACGGCAAAATTACTGCACTATGCCTGATGGTAAGGACAGTACAATCCCAAAACAATGGCGACCACCGAGTGACACACTATCCATAGCCGGTCGCTACTATCATGCCGGCTTGCAAAAAGCTGGATATTGCACAGGCTGATCCCGAAACGCGACCCGCAGAAGCGAATCACTATTACGGGCTTTTTCGCCATATACATGGTGGTTGCGACCCAGTCAGGCTGTAAAACCCTACCACCCCGCTTTCGCCATTGCCTTGTTCGTTATTCAGCAGGGTGCACCACGTAAGAAATCAATTATTCAGGCTTTCAATAATTCAAATTTATTAACCACTGGGCTGTCCATAGCCATAATACTTTAAGCTCTATAAAAACGAATGTAGACGACCCGACGCACACAAACAGTGGGCAGTATACTTAAAGAAAACCTGATTACATAACTTTGGAAAATATCAAATACAGTGGTACAACAAAATAATCCCAAGGAGGGTTGATGTCAGGCAGGCGGCCGATCGTAAAATTAAGCCAAATCATATACCACAACATGAGAAACATGTTGTACCGACCCTACTTATGTGGGACAAGGGTAAGAAGAAGAAGAAGAATGTATAGCTTATAATTTGCATTACTTTCTTATGTAGTGTTAGTGAGCACTGAGTTTGGTATATAGTAGGTTGAAGTTCCAGGTATGTTGCTGATAATAAATCCCAGCTCATTCGATATACTATTAGTATTCATATATCTAATGTGCACGTTACATGTTACAGTTGGCGTGCGTGTCGTAGTTACAAATGTTTTTTTAAAAAGATTTTCTATAATGTACACACCCACTCACAATTTTACATTTCTTTAATACATTTTTTAAAACGCGCGTGCGGAGCCGCGGGCAACAGTTAGTTTATTATACAATTCTACATTCTCAAGTACCTATAGAGTTACAAAGATGATTTTGTCAACTTTGTCAGATTTTTCCTTCGTTAGCACTAATTTTGTGTATTGCATTATAACTGATCTAAAAATAGATCCTGGAATGTGTTCCAAACTTTTGAATAGGTAAATTAAAGTTTAATTTTTGTTTTATAAAAAATAATAATTTATGTTAAGTACTTTAAAAAAAGTGTGTGTGATACAGATGTACACGCGTTAGAAGATATACTTCTATGGCGTAACAAAATAAAAATATTTTTAATTTTTTTATCTTTCGCCTTTACGTTTGTAGAGAAAACAACACTAACAGTAGAAAAAGTTGACTATAGCTAACTTCAGGGTGTCGGTTTTTCGTGACGGTGTGCGCGCGCATCGTAATAACTTCAGGGTGTCGGTTTTTCGTTACTGGTACACTGCTACACTGCTACTTGTATTCAGTTGAACTTCAACGTACTTTACTAACCGAGTCTAGTCTTATGAAATTAAAGTTACGTTCCATAGGAGAATTTAAGAAAGTAAATCGTTAATAAGTCATCATCTACGTTTGTTTGGGTTTTTTATTTTGTTCCGTAACAAATAATAACATGCATTAAATAATACAAAACCGTCTGTAGCAATTTCTATATCGTACATCCAAACATTGGACTAGACTAACATGACGCTAATCGTGTGGACGCCTAGCGATTCGGAAAGTTTATATAATTGCTGGGGTCAACGTGTGAAGTCGGCGTTTTTTTGTTAAATGTTAGTACAATGTATAACATACAAGTCATGACGTGGTTGATGCAAGTGAATAGTTGGCTGTCGATCCCGTCGGTCTTGCTCGAGACCAAGTTTAATTCAGGTACATTTGTTAGAATTATGCTTCACCTTCTATGTACACAGTTGTTTTGTTAACAATCATTTTACGTAACGTATTGCTATTTAATATGTTTTTTATTGACCCGTCGGTAAGATTTCTGTATTTTACTTCATGTGATCTGTGTATAGGATGTAAAAGCAATTGTGGCGCTAATATTTAAAAAAGAATACAAAATTAGTTTGCAGAACCGTCAACATAATCTATAATGTCATGAAGATTTCATTAAGTTGATATTCAGTACATGAAACTTTCAGCTACAGCCAGCTCGTGTACCACTTGTCCTTGCTGACTTGGAATAGCATTTTAGTCCTGTACAACCAGTCCATTCTGAAATCATCATATAGTTATTAATTTGTCTAGATGCCGAAATAGCTAATGTACGATTAATAATATTATTCAGTGATATCACGCGACTGAGGATTGCATCCTCAAGGTGAACCTCATATACTTATAAGTGTTTTAGATGTTCATTTACCTCTTCAATTTTTCGGTGTATTTTATTACTTTACTACATCATAAACACTTCCTATTGCGATTGTTCTAAAGGCTTTATTACATTATGTCAGCCGCAGTTACTCTGAGTATCACCCTCTGATATCGCTCTGTCACTCGGCTTCAAACTGCTTTTGGTAATGATGCACCATGTAAATGAACTGTTAATAGCTGGTTTGCAGAATTCCAACGCAATCGTTTCGAGAGCGAAAACATTCATGCTGAACTAATTCTGATTGAAACAGAGAGCCATGTGACTTACCGTAAGATTCGGGAATCAAAAGGCAATCAATCCTACTAAATGATTTGGGTGTGAAAAACTGTTTCCGTCTTTTCACTTAGTGCTTACCAGATTCAACGAAGGAACGTCAAGTTTGTTAGGGGACATAGTGATAGGTGAGGAAACATGGATTTATCAGTTACGATCTCAAAACAAAACAGTAATCAACTATTTTGGTCCAACCAACCAACGTCGCGAGTATGCGGTCTGCCCCTTTTTAACCGACTTCAAAAAAAGAAGGAGGTTATCAATTCGTCTGTATTTTTTTTTTTATGTTTGTTACCTCATAACTTTGGATTGGGTGAACCGATTTTGATTATTCTTTTTTTATTTGAAAGCTGGTACTTCCAGTGTGGTCCCATTTCAATTTGGTACAGTTCCGACAACGGCATCCAGTGCAAAACCGTATAAGTTTCAAATTTGCATTAAGTATGTACACGACAAATAGACGAATAACTCAATATTACGCTAACCGGTTTCGATGATTCATTTTTTATTGAAAAGGATGTACTTCAAGGGTAGTTTGATGAGAGTTTGGTTAGGTTCTCATTATGGGATCCGTGGCAAAGTAAGAAAACTTTTAAGAAACGAGCCTACTTCTTTCTTAAGGGCCGGCAACGCATCTGTATTTCCTCTCGTGTCGCAATTGTCCATGGGCGGCCGTGATCACTTACCATCAGGTGACCCGTATGTTCGTTTGCCACCAATATTATAAAAAAAACTCTTCAATTCTTAGGAGCCTATTGTGCTTATGTTCGTTGCTGTGTTGCAACATGACGCAAGCATTGTAATTACATTACTTAAGGTGTATAATGTGTGAAGCGATGGTAGCCGAGTTGGTGGTAGAAACTATCGCGGATTACTGAAAAGGTTGCGTTCGTACCAAACGTTACTTATTGTACAACCAATTGAAACCATATCGCATACCATACCGATAGATACCATACCGCAAAAATGCGCATATTTTAATATACTTAAGGCGGAACGGAGTTCGCGGGCACTGCTAGTAAAATATATTTATGTACACTAAAAATGGAAAAATAAAGTAAATTTTCAAAAAAAAGTATTAACCGACTTCAATATCAATCAAAAACCCATAAGGCACTAAAAAGCGGAAAATAAATAGTTTATCAAAAATAAAACATATGAATATGTGTGCTACCTAGAGATGTATTGGAAGTCGGTGCCAACCAAACCGAAAATCATATCATCTACAGGTACAAAGTTTAAGTCCACTCTCGCGTCTCTGTAATACAAAAATTTTGGTTGGTACCGACTTCCAGTACATCTCTAGGTAGCACACATATTCATATGTTTTATTTTTTATAAACTATTTATTTTCCGCTTTTTAGTGCCTTATGGGTTTTTGATTGATATTGAAGTCGGTTAATACTTTTTTTTGAAAATTTACTTTATTTTTATAAAACTGAAAACTCGCCTAACGTCGCTTTGGAGGTTCGTTGTACAGTGAATAACGTTTGGTACACGAGCAGTTGTTTGCCGAAAGTTATTGACGAACTCTGTAAAAATAGCCAGAAATGTAGTATCGTCTTGCACCATGACAAAGCCAGCTCTCACACGGCCAGGACAAAAGAATTTTTTAAAACGGAAAAATGTAGATATTATTGCTTATAGATACTATTTTCAAAACTAGAAAAGGTTGTCGAAGAGTATAAAAAAATACCTATTTCCCGAGTTCAGCATGGAGAAGTGGCATATATGTTTTCAAAATTGGTTTGTTTGTATTAAAAAGTGCATTAAAGTTAAGGGAGAATATTTTTGAAACAAGGACTTAATTATTGAACAGTCGTAATATTTTTTTCTGATTCATTCTAGACATTTTTAGTGCGCGCCAGGTACATAGGTTTGTCGGCAGCAGCTACACGAAGCAATGAGAAATGTCTATTTACTTACTAATATAACTAAAAAAAATATCAGAAATAAAAATTTATTTTTACCTTGCCTCTACTTGCCGCATACATGCGTTGTTGTACTTCGATACTTGTAATGCGCTCGCGTCGATATTGTGTTGAACTATAAAAAATAGAAGAATCCGCAACGGCTAGGACATTTTTTGTATTGCTTATATAATTATGGCCAAGTTGTAAATAGTGATTTCAGAAGCCTGTGTTATCACCCTGCCTGCTACCGACACACATGGGTACTTATATATTCCCGTGTGTATCGGTGGCCGGGACTGTGGTAATGCGCCCGCGTCAGAGCTACTCGACGAATGTCAAACACTAATTGATTATGAAGATTACTGTGTTAAAAAAATATTTAGTTACAGGAAAACATTATAATCAACGCCTGTATTATCACTTTGCCTGCTATTGATACACATGGGTACATAAACGAGTATAATTCCGTCTCGCGCCGGTGGCCAGGAATGTGGCAATGCGCTCGCGTTAGAACCACACGGCGATTATCAAAACTTCAACAAGTACAACTTAATTTATTATTAAATGGATATTGTTGACGAAATTGTTTTATTACAGGAACACGTAACAATAAAGTACTGTGTTGTCACATTGCCTGCTACCGACACACATGGGTAAGCACATATTCCCGTGTGTGCTGGTGGCGGGGACTGTAGCAATGCGCTCGCGTCACAAGCACTGGACAGTTGGCGAACATTCAACAGAGATAGCAGACTTTATTAATAGATCTGCTTCATTGACGAAATCGTTTTCTTACAGAAATACAAAGGACTGTGTTATCACTCTGTCTGCTACCGACACACATGGGTACACATCCCCATGTGTGTCGGTGGTGGAAACTTGTAGTAATGCACTCGCGCTTAAACTATTTTCTGATGGTCAAAAGCTCAACAAAAAACAACAAGTGCAACGGATTATAATGACAGTTTCAACGACGTAATCGTTATGCCATAATACAAATGACAGTCGAGGATTGTTATATCATTTCATATCTCCAAATACCACTGGTTCTCATGCATATTACATACATATTTTCGTGTATGTCCCGCACCCAATAATGTGACAATGCGAATGCAACTTTGTTATCCACACAATCACTATGTTAAACAAATCAAATGATCATTATTCGCTAGTCATTTTCATTCAAGTGTATTTCAGGTTATCTGGAAGAAAATATTGTAAGTTTTTACCATTCACACATAAACTTCGCTATGTCACCACTCAGCTTGTTACCTACACACAAGTGTTTTTTAATGTGCTTTATGGTGCTTTATACCGGGTGAAAGTTTACACAGTAGCAATATTTATGGAGGATACTCTGCACTCGATTCTCGTTCTAAATCAATTACAAAAATAAGGGAACGGACCTAGACTTGAGCCGTTGCCGAAGGGGGCCTAATCTGGTCATAGGATACGGATAAATGCCACGTTGTTCATTTTCTGCAGTTAAAATATTAGTATAGCAGCTAACAGACACGGAAGAAAGAGTTCTTTGTTACTTGACAAACAGGTACGTATACCACTTCTTTAAATTTGCAGTATCCAAGAGTATAATAAGTATGGAACGTGATGTACCACCACATGTTAATGAATACTGTTGCCAGTATAAATTATAATAATTTTAGTTTTTTATAACTCTTTGTAAACGCAAAGTATCACTTTTCTATCAAAACTATGGTTTTACCTAAAGGGAAAAATGATTTTACTCATTAAGTTTTATCACCCCATTAATCATAGTACCATAGTATTAATAACAATTTGTGATTTTCAAATATAGCTATGTATCCTAGCTAGGATAAATATATATAAACGTGTGTCACAATTAGGCACCCTTAAAGATATAACTGTTTTTTGGCTGCAATGAAAGTTTAATTCCACGGTTGAATTTTTATTGTAATGTTTCTTGGCACAAGAAGTACATTACATAGATATTTGATATGAAAAAAATGAAAAGCCATGTTATAAAACGAGAAATACGTTTTTACTAACAGTTTTTGTTTCATTATTTTTTTTAGGTCAGGATAAAATAAAAAATTACAACAGAATCAAACTAATTTTTTATTATAACACTTGTACAAAATCCTCTATGACTTAAACATTTACAATTTATATTCACATCGTTTTGTTATAGATGATAATCTAGTATTATTTTACAATTTCTTCTTAATTTTAAACTTTTCACAAAAAGAAAATGTTATTGTTATAAAAAGTAATAAAAACAGTATGGCTTAAGTATGGAAGTTTTCCAATGTACTTTAAATTTTATTAAAATTATCAATGCAGATTTAGTCTTTATGTAATTAGGATAGAAGAAATTTGCATTGAAATTTAGACGTAATAATTATAGGGAGGTCTTGTAAGGAATGCTTTACTAGCTTATCACTTCTAAAAACAAATGGAATAGTCAAATACTCATTCACGCGCTCCCAGAATTACACCCAAGGGTCCGGCTTCTGCTAACTCTTTTACATTTATTGTTATATTTGACACTGTATCATACTTTATGTACACATTTTTATTATTTGTATCACTTCTTAGTTTATTACTGATTTAAGCAGAGGTATCGCTATGCTAGAGACAAAATCTAGTCGCTGATCGCAATAAATATCTCGTCAAATATCCAAATATGTAGTGAATAGAAATCACGTTTTTTGTCAAACTGAGTACGCTTTAGGCCTTGCAAGGCCTGAACGGTTTCACCGGATTACAGAAATCACGCGTCGCCAGACTTAAAAATAAGTGAGTGCCGTGTACGCCCCCCTCCCTAGTTCCGTTTCACTACTGCTAGTATACGGCAGCGCCTGCACGTGCACATTATTATGCAAAATATAATGTACACAGGTAAGTTGCACGAGATTTTGCCTTTGGTATAGTGAATATAAATTACAGAACACTTGTAGGTTTGTCTATATCGGCACTCGTGGGTTTGTCGTGTCGATGCGGATACGAAATTTTTTTTTAGCTCCTATATATTTGTCTTTGCATTTAACAATAGTTTGTTTGTATGCGGATTAGATTTATTTAAAGATGTATATCGTAATATTTACAAAGGTAGTGGACTATAGAAAGGGTATATAGTAGTGCGTCTAGGTGTGGGTGTGCGCGTGGTGCCGCAGCAGCGCGGCGAGTGCGCGGCGCGCGTGCAGGGCGTGCGCGCGCAGCTGCTTGTGCGAGCAGTGCGCCACCCACTCCTCCGTCACGCGCAGCACGCTCTCCGCGTCGCGCACCGCCCCCACCCCCGCACCCGCACCGCCCGCCTGCACGGTCTGATCATTCGGTGGGGTGTAAAGGGTGTCAAATAACATCTGAGACTTGAGACACTCAAGCCAACCTCACCTGCACGTGGTGCACCCTGCTGAATAACGAACGAGGCAATGGCGAAAGCGGGGTGGTACGGTTCTACAGCCTGACTGGGTCGCAACCACCATGTATATGGCGAAAAAGCCCGTCATAGTGATTGGCTTCTGCGGGTCGCGTTTCGGGATCAGCCTGTGCATATCCAGGTTTTCGCAGGCCGGCATGACAGTGGCGACCCGCGATGGATAGGACGTCACTCGGTGGTCGCCATTGTTTTTGGATTATAATATGCTTACCATCAGGCACAGTGCAGTCAATTAGCCGTTGTTATCACCTACCTCCGGTACATCACATTCAAGAGACGAGACTACAACACGACCGGAACATTGATATTAGCGCCACCATATTATAAATATACATTGATACTGGCGCCAACATATTAGATACACATTGATACTAGCGCCACCATATTAGAGAGACACATTGACACTAGCGCCACCATATTAAAGATACATAAATAAGAATTATTATTATTATATAGATTTTAATAAGACGTAAATAAGAATGTCGTTATATAGAATTGAATCATTAGTTTGATCATTATGAATAATATTATATTCTTTGACTTCATAGTTCGGCCATAAAACGCAAGATGTCGCTGATCTACATGTCGAAACAGATTAGTGAACACATTAGAGATACATAAATAAGGATAATTATATAAAATTATTGTATAGCTTAAATAACATTAATTTTACTTAGATTATTTTGCGGAATTATGTATAAATAGTAATCGCTTTGACTTATATAAATGAGCCTTTAAAAGGCAAGATGCTGGTGATATCTACGCAGTATTATGTAACAAGTATTGTAAGGCGAAGCTCTGGCCAAATAAATAGTGACAATATCTACGATGTGTTTATTGCCATTCCTGACTGCATCGACTCTATACGTGATTAGTGTAACACCGTGCTACTATAAAAAAAATCGGCATAGTCGTGTCAAACTACGGGAGAGTAGCCTCGAGCGGGTAAATCGCTTAGACAAACACTATAAACGTGACATACTTTAACAAATGTCAATGTTGAAAAATAATTTTGAAATCTTAGTAATATACTAAGCCACCATAAAAAATAACTCTTCAATCAATTCCCGTCTCTAATAAGTCATAATATCTGTGTATATACTTGAAATCGGTTAAAATTACGTGTTGATGTCCATTATGACTGTCTGAGAATCAACTTAGGGTGACATTTTTTTAAACTGTACGTACACAAGAGTGAACCCACTTTAGACGGCCACCCATTTTAAGCTACCCTATGCTATCTATTCACTGAAAAATATTGGGTCTATTGGGACAAAGTTATTTCAATTGACTTATTTCTTTCGAAAAATTCAGATTGTTAATATTGATAAAAAAATCATTAATTAACTATTTCTTTCAATTAATTCCAATTACTAATATAAATTAAATTACTTAAACAGTTCCAATATACAAAAAAAAGCATCCATAGCTCGTTCTTTTTTTTGAAATTGGAGAATAATATTTCTGTCTTGGCTTTTCTATTATTTTGGTGGCAATTCAAAATTTAATCTGAATTACATTTTGTTCAAAATGGGTAAAAATAAAAATTATGACGCGTAAACTAGACGCTTAAAATAATTGTTCTATTAAGATTTTTTTAATGCCATTGATCATTATAAAATACATCATGGAACTGTTTAAAATGTTCTTAGAAAGGCTAGGCCAAGAAAAACTTCTCGCAGAGAAGATACGTTAATCGATCGTGTTGCTAAAAAAGACCCAATTAAAGGCTCCAACCAGATTAAAAATGAACTTTTTTCGCCTGATGACCCGAGATACGTCTTGTCAAGACTGATACGTCGGAGAATAGTGGAAGTTAAATTGTTTGGAAGAATCTCTCGAACGGTACCGCTTCCCGCTTCTTACCAAGCAACATCGTGAGAAGCGATTATTATTCGCTAAAAAATATGTTAATTGGACGTTACGAGAATGGAAAAAAGTGTTATTTTCAGATGAAACAAAAATAAAAGCGCTATGTTAGCCGTCCTGTAAACAATGCTTTTAATTATAAATACACAAGGAGTATAGTCAAGCACGGTGGCGATAACATTACAGTTTGGGGGTGTTTTTCCGAATGTGAAGTTGGACCCGTTCGGAAGATTGAAGGTACAATGGATCAATGGCAATACAAAAATATCTTTAATAGAAAGATATCACAAGGATACCCTACTGGGACGATCATTTGCCTGTAACCTGGATCTTTCAGCATGACAAATGACCCAAAACACACGGCCAATAGCGTCAAATGTTTCCTTAGCGAACAGCCTATATCAGTTTTGGACTGGCCAGCAAATAGGCCGGATTTAAAATCGATAAAAAATCTTTGGTATATTGTTAAAAAGAAAGTCTCAAACAAACGTAACACCAGTGAATACGAACTATATGAAGGATTTGTTGAACAATGGAGTTCAATCCCCCTAGATAAATGTACGAAATTGATTGAATCAATGCCACGTGGTTGCAGTGCTGTTATTGAAAATATGGGATACGCCACTAAATATTAATTATAACTATTGGTAGGCTGTGGATAGTAGCTATTTCGTAAATAACAATACTAATTACTAATACTTAAAACAATATTGTTTTTTATACTCTTTTGTTGTTGTTTCTAATTAGTTGACCATTATTACTTAAAACTGATTTAACTGTTTGTCCGTAATGTAATATTGAAACTGCACTTGTGTAGTGGGATTTATATTGTTTTTCTAATAAATGAGAAATCGTTGAACATATTCTTGTCCTATTTATTGTTTAATTTCAAAATAAAAACGATTGCGGTGAAGTATCTTACTTAATGTCAAGGACCGTTGGTAGTGTTTCTAATTATACGACCACCACTGTATATTTAATGTATAAACCGTTAATATGGATGCAAATAAATTATTCCTTTACTATGCCTAATTAATTCCTGTTAGAAGATACCACTTATAACAGCCTGGCTTCTATCTCTGTAAAATGCTGATTTCTTGTGCCTTTGAAATATTCATAATACACTATAATATTTTTCAAAATGTTGCAATAAAAATGTATAAAGCAGCTATTCGCCGCGGCGGCGTTCATTAATGAATCCAATACAATTAATCATTCGGCTGATTTTTTTAAACCCAGATCTCAAAATGGTACATCATGTTTTTAATTTCACGATATTGTATAAGTTTTATTGAGAAGTAAAAAAAGTTCGTACAAATGAAAAAAAAATTACATATTTTTACAATATACATATAGGTATTATATAATATTAAATGAGGTATTTTTAAGGTTATGCTGCGAACAGTCTGTTGTCCTGTGCCTCATGAGGCCTGCATTATTTTGTATGAAGCTTAAAGCTTTATGGTTTCGGATAGTACACGGGTTAAAGTATTGAAAGGAGTATATAGAATTTAGATAAAGGAATGGCGAGTACTAACCGGCGCTGCGCTGTTCAATGGTGACAGCAGCTTCGTGAAGTTGGCGCGGTTCAGGATTATCTTGACGGGTCGCGCGGCGCGGCGCCCCCGCGTCCCCCCCACCCCCGAAGTGTAACAAGTATGTAATGCAATCGAAAAATTTTGATGCACAAGTAAATAATTATACAGTAGAAGTTATCAATCTGCAAATATTATTAAAAGCTTTTTTTTTTTCGAATTGACTATGCTATAGACCAAGCAAGGTCTTAATAGCTTCACCGGACTACTAAGGCGAGCGCTTAAGGCACTCAGCCGATTTTATTTTGACAACTAGCTCAAGGGTGCGCGGCACACCTCGGCTTTGGCTGTTGCCTGATACATGCAATTCGCGACCTATGTGAGCTAATCTAAGCTAAAGTAACTATTCATACATATATGAGTTGTTGAAACATATATGTGTACCAAGCATACATATCTCAACAACTCCTATGTGTATTTTGTATCGGAAAAGATTCTAAACTATTACAGTTCGATACGGGAAAGAAAAGAAAAACCCATCCACTTTATGTGTAAGCGTGTATGCGTGCACGTGTGTGGAGGTGATATGTGTAATGTTGTCGCAGTGATGTAAGATTTTGTGTCACTGTATCGCGCGAGCAGCGTACTCAAGGGCTCCACGCCGAGGGAACGGACCTAGGCTTGAGCTGCTGCCGAGGGGGGGCCTAGTCTGGTGTGCGGGAGCGAAATTTACCCCCAGACCACGGCGGCGTGATCTGTGGTTACGCGGGCGTGGGGGTGAGCACGCTCTGTTTGGAGATACAGGCTGGTGATCGTTCACTGCCGTTATTTCATCCGGGGGGTCGGTAAAAATATGTCGCGGACGTCTTTTACTACGCGCAGCGTTTGGTACGGGTTCGTATTTTGCGGCGGATACCACTAACGGACTGGGATGATTCGCGGTTTTTTTCAAAATAACTAATCGTAAGTGATTTTACGTACGCTCAGATAGAAGGCATCTCTAGGTCCCTATGTAGATCAACTCTCCGGACGTACCACGGGGCACCGGTCACTTTACGTAAAACGCGGTTTTGAAGAACCTGCAACTTATGAAAATTATCTTTCGACATATGCGCAAAAACGGGACTGCTATATGTCATCACGGGACGGATACACGTCTTATACAAAGTGAGTTTGTGTCTGAGGACATCTTACTCCTATGACAAAGCAACGGATGGAGGCGACCCAAAACCATAGCGGCTTTGTTTCGCACTCTATCTATATGTGACTCGAAATTAAAATGTTTATCTAATGTAACACCGCGATATTTGACCTCGTCGGCCCAAGGTATATCGGCTCCGTATAGGCTGATGGGCTCGAGGTTATTACTACGACGAAGAGGATCGCGGCGCTCTTATCAGGATTAACTTCTATGGGCCATCGACGAAATCATTCACCGAGTGTGCAAGTGTAAATAACGGTATCGTCAGCATAGCAACCTACCTCGACCCGTTTAGACCGAGGTAGGTTAGTGATGAACAGATTGAAGAGCGAGGGCGCGAGTATGGAGCCCTGTGGCCCACCTGAGCGTATCGGGTTAGGTTCTTCAAAGGCATTTTGTACTGCCTCTCGGGTATTGAATTATTTTCCCGCCAAGGAGTTATCCAAATTCTGAAAAAAGTAGTAGTCTGTAGGCGCAAGGTCTGGTAAGTAGGGCGGATGACGGAGAACTTCCAACCCCAGTTCTTGCAACTTGGAGACCGTCTGCTGTGCAGTATGAGGTC
>MU159912.1:74230-94996 GCA_015888305.1 Antheraea pernyi | reverse complement strand
GCCCCCGCCCCGCGCCGGCCCGCTCGTCTCCGACTGTCACATCGCGATCCTTTATGAGAACGCCTTCACAAACTATTCAGTTAACTGGTTAACGGCTTCACCCGCCCACTAACTTTACGTATTTATTCGAATCACGGTAAATTACAAATTCTGAAAACAATAATATACTTTAATTCAATTTTTTCAACTTTTTAAAGGACACGGTCGCCTTAATATCAAAAATTATGTCAGAACCCTTCGCTGTTTCTAGCCCATATTATATTTTAGCCATTTTATATTAGAAATATCAAATTCGTACAACATGTAAAATTAGTTTATAATTAAATATCGATTAAATACATAATTAGAACTTTAACATAAATGTAAACGTGACTCATAGAGTTTTTTTTTTTTGTTGATTTGTATTAATCTAAACTTCTTTAATTATATTTCCTTCATAAAGATATTTTTTTGAAATTTCTAGTTTTTTTATCGGTATTAGGGTACCTAATGCCGATTCCCTCATAAAGTAGGTACTAGATGTTACACGCGCATTTATTAAATTTAATTAAAAAAAGTAAAATTCTAAGTAGGTGCCATACATTATAGAAATGTTTTTTCAAAAACATTTGTAAAAACGACACGCACGCCATCTACTGTAACAGGTGTTACATCTACTTTGTTGTAGGTTGTAGAGGCACGCTGAAGCTATTACTTAGTGAAATTATTAGATTATTTTAATATAATAATAATAATAATAATATTAATAATAAATAATAATAATATTATTAGATTATTAGTAGAATTATCTAATATTAGAGTGCTTGCATTGTTGCGTTTCGTTCGATCAGTGACAGCATTAGAGGCCCACCTCCCCTACCCTTCTCTTCCTCACCCTCCCCCCAAACACAGGATGACAACGCACTTGCGACTCCCCTGGTGTTGCAATTGTCTATGGATGATGGTGATTGCATAACATCAGGTGAGCCACCTGTTCATTTGCCAGCTATGACATAAATATATATATATAAAAAGTTCATATGGAACTACTTATTTAGAATTATGGCAATAATATTAATATAATATATAAGTGTAGAAAAGGTATCCTAACACTTAACTTTTCTGTTGAACCTCTTGACATAAACCAAGTAATATTTATTTACATAATAATTGGTCTTTATCTATTGATGTATCCATATTAAAACTACTTGGATAAAAACAATAAAGTATGATCTATGTTTGACTTTTACCTCTATTAGATACATCAGAATATCAAATCATTTTTTTTCTATTTTTCAGTCTAATGTACATACTTAATTAATTACCAGTTAATTTAATTGCCATTTACCAGTTAATTTAATTACCATTTCCAAAATGCCATTTTCCATATCCATTACTTACAATGTGAACATACACATAACTTACCGATATAATTTGAGGTCCACTTATGTGCACTACTACATCATCCGTGCAAAGGTCAGTTGTCATCGTGGCTTATCTGAAATTAAAGCAGACAATATCTAATAGTGGACCATTGTGATATTATAATGTTATAAGAATTCATGAAACATATTTTACTAACTTCGAGACTATCATTAATTGAAATGTATGTTTATGGTAATTTTGTATAAAGCTATTTATAACAGTTGATGTGGTAAAATGTAAACGGATCCACATTGATATAAATATAGTCAAAAAATATATCATGTAATCCTTTGTGGTACTGGATTCCTTGATTGACTCTCTAGGTAACTAACACATAAAGTAAACAAAAGTCCAAATCAAAAATAAATATATATCTTTTCTTTTCAAACTGACTAATAATGTTGACCTTAACAACTTCACCGACTAAAATATATATTTAACTATTTATTTCATATGTTGCTTTCCAATACGAAACTAATTATCAAATTGTGTTTTTAGTAAAAGTAACAGTAGCAAACTTGGCTATCAGCAGTAAACTAATATGAAAGTAATAATGTAAAGTTATGTTTCTGGTTTGTTTAACATTCAACAAATATGTACATATATTATAATCATTACTCTATTAAAAATATGTATATCTGTTACAATATTTTACCAATCGTATATTATATTGCTCAAACATACTATTAAAATATACATTTCTTTTATTTATGTCCATATTGAATTGTTTACTTCATGTAAACAAGTTTTATAAACATGGATAATCATTTATTTCAAAGTATGTATCATAGAACTGATATAAACTTCTAAACAATCATTTCATGCGCATGTGACCTTCTCTGATAATTTAATAAGAACATCATATATGTAAAAGTAAACATGAAAGCAGCAACTAAGCAATCTGAACATTTTATTGTCCCATTTGCGCTTTTGCGCCAAATCAATATTATTGATCGAAAGTGAACAGGATGTGAGGATAAGGATGTCAATTTCGTTGCTAGGCCATGCTTTTCAACTGCCACAGTTCAGACTTCCTTTTCCTGTCTTAACGGAAGTTGAAATATTGTGCCCATTTTCAATAAAAACATATTAAACAAATACTAAACATACCTAAATATCACGTAATTAACTCACACAACTTCACATATTCTTCTCTTTATTGTGCTCATGTAATAAGAAGTGCAAACGTCAACACATACCCACACATTCCATAATTTTTGTGAAAGGAATAAACATTTATCTACCGCTAAAATAAATGTCAGTCATATTTGACGTTTAACAAATTGCTTAGAATGCTTATAAAATGTAATTACGATGTTTAAGATATGTAATTATGTTGAGTATTAATAAAATGAATAGTGTTCGTTTATTGATTTTATGATTCTGCTTAAAAAACATTTATTTTTCTATTTATTTATTACTTATAGGTTATGATCTGAATGTTGGCAACATAAATAAACTTGGCCAATACATTTTCGTGGATTCTATTACCTTTCTACTATAGTATATTATCTATGCTATTACCTATTCGACATTCTTTATCCATAGACATATTATATGCTTATTTTTTATATTTAGTACAGAATTTGATATAATTTGATATGTACAAGTTCAATTACAACTGACGTTATAGAATAAGAAATAGAAATAAAACAGTCTTTTTTTAAAATTTGTAAGGCATATTTATTTTGAATTTAGTATTTAATACTGTTAAATATAAACTTAAAAAAGCTAGTATTTTCCTACACATTTTTTGTTAGTTTATAGGATTTGGTATAAATGTTAATTTTTTTTGGGATTATCTAAGGAATTTATAAGTAAACATGTTTACTTGTTTTTTTTTTTAGAACATGTTTTTTGGAATCTTTATTTTTAATGTGTTTACTTATAAATTCCTTGGAATTATCCAAATAAATTGACTCAAAATTATCTATCTATTGTTTAGCGCCCTCTATGTTTTGTATATGGATAAAGTTGTTTACTTTGATATGCACTTGTTCACCACAGAGCACGCAGTACAATAAGAAATGTGTTCAATATTATATTTTATAGATGTCGCTAAAGCACGGTAGCAGTAACGACTATACTTAGAAGATATTTTGGTTATGAAGAAATAATAAATGTGAGGGTAGAACTTTGGTAGCCGAACATCGAACGATTTCCAGTAGATCGATATAGACAAATGAGGGAATTTGTCCAATTTGATTTTTTTTCGAATAGTCTATTTTTTGTGTCCAAAAATATTAACTTAATTAATTGATTCTATTTGACGGATTATTAAACCTTATATTGCATAAATAAAGTTGTATTTATATTAATTCGTCCCTTCTTATTATCTTGTTCTAAATATGTTCATGAGTACATATTTGTCTTGGCCACATCAGAGTGCGGCAAGCGGTTGATTTCAGTAGCAGGGGCGCTACGATAAATCAATAAATGAACCGCTTTCTAAGCACAAAATTATCAACAGTTTGTTTTTAACCGACTTCAAAAAAAGGAGGAGGTTATCAATTCGTCTGTATTGTTTGTTACCTCATAACTTTGGACTGGGTGAACCGATTTTGATTATTCTTTTTTTATTTGAAAGCTGGTACTTCCAGTGTGGTCCCATTTTAATTTGGTACAGTTCCGACAACGGCATCCAGTGCAAAACCGTATAAGTTTCAAATTTGCATTAAGTATGTACACGACAAATAGATGAATAACTCAATATTACGCTAACCGATTTCGATGATTCATTTTTTATTGAAAAGGATGTACTTCAAGGGTAGTTTGATGAGAGTTTGCTTAGGTTCTGATTATGGGATCCGTGGCAAAGTAAGAAAACTTTCAAGAAACGAGCCTACTCCTTTCTTAAGGGCCGGCAACGCATCTGTGTTTCCTCTCGTGTCGCAATTGTCCATGGGCGGCCGTGATCACTTACCATCAGGTGACCCGTATGTTCGTTTGCCACCAATATTATAAAAAAAACTCTTCAATTCTTAGGAGCCTATTGTGCTTATGTTCGTTGCTGTGTTGCAACATGACGCAAGCATTGTAATTACATTACTTAAGGTGTATAATGTGTGAAGCGATGGTAGCCGAGTTGGTGTTAGAAACTATCGCGGATTACTGAAAAGTTTGCGTTCGTACCAAACGTTACTTATTGTACAACCAATTGAAACCATATCGCATACCATACCGATAGATACCATACCGCAAAAATGCGCATATTTTAATATACTTAAGGCGGAACGGAGTTCGCGGGCACTGCTAGTAAAATATATTTATGTACACTAAAAGTGAAAAAATAAAGTAAATTTTCAAAAAAAAGTATTAACCGACTTCAATATCAATCAAAAACCCATAAGGCACTAAAAAGCGGAAAATAAATAGTTTATCAAAAATAAAACATATGAATATGTGTGCTACCTAGAGATGTATTGGAAGTCGGTGCCAACCAAACCGAAAATCATATCATCTACAGGTACAAAGTTTAAGTCCACTCTCGCGTCTCTGTAATACAATAATTTTGGTTGGTACCGACTTCCAGTACATCTCTAGGTAGCACACATATTCATATGTTTTATTTTTGATAAACTATTTATTTTCCGCTTTTTAGTGCCTTATGGGTTATTGATCGATATTGAAGTCGGTTAATACTTTTTTTTGAAAATTTACTTTATTTAATTATATTTATATTTTTGAATTATTTTCATAGTAAATCATATTTATCTATGTTTTTTTTCTAAAACATCGATTTATCGTTCATAAACAGCGATGTTGCATCCCTATACAAATAGATACAAATAGTATAGACAAGGGAGTTCCATAACTTCGTTCAGGAGAAAATAAAAGTGGTACAATTTATAATAACTGCTTTGCCTTGATTAGGCACTCTTTCTTATTATAGAGGTAGATAGCCACGTTGCGCCACACCACATTATAGTGTATGTTACGTAGTAAGTAGGCTTAAAACAAAAGCCTAATAAAATATTCGGTGACTGAGCTGTTGTGAGTTTCAGTGAAAACAAAGCGAGCGGGACTATAGCTAAATATTAGAGACAGTTGGAGTGGACGCGACGAGTTGGTCGGTTGGTTGGTTGTTGGTGATTGTTGTGGAGTGGCGCGGGGCGATGCGGAAGATAACTACGTGATTTGCTTCCTGCTTTAAGCACGAACTCATTACGCTGCAGTACTTACAGTTACGGGCACAATTACGAGCAAGCCTCTATTGCTTTGATGACACAGGTGACCTGCGTACGTAGCTGTGTTACGTCACTTAACTATACGAGTCAGCCTTTATCTTATACATTATGTAAGCGATTGATCACGCTCCCATCTGATTTCTGAGGCGATAATGGTAATAAGTTAAGTCCGTAGTTGGGGCTGACCCTCTATTACAGTTACCTGAACAACTGGATTGCTATTATTTCAGTTACAGTATATCATCTTATCGAAACTGTAGTCGGTGTCAAAAAAGAACTATAAGAATACGTTACCAAAACGTTGATTCTTATCCAAATACTACACGTTAGATCCCACGCGTCGTGAGTACTGTCTGTCTGTTTGTTCCGGGTAATCTCCGAAACGGCTAGACCAATTTTGACAGGAATTTCACTGTCGTATAGCTGAAATTACAGCGGGTTTCTTAGGCTACTCTAAATTAGACTAGGTATTAACCGCGGCTTCGTCTGCAATGCTATCTCCAAAACGATTGGACCGATTTTCACCAAACTTTCACCAGAAGATAGCGGATATCATTTCAAGTAATTTACACTAGCTGTTAACCGTGGCTTCGCCCGCAGTACTATCTTCGAAACTGTTCAATCGATCTTCACGAAACTTTCACTGACAGATAGCTGACCTTATAAAAAGTAATTGAAGCAATTTTAGTTTATACTAGCTGTTAACCGTGACTTCGCCCGCAATGCTATCTCCAAAACGGTTAGACCAGTTTTCACGAAACTTTCACTGGCAAATAGCTGACTTTACAAAAAGTAATTTAGGCAATTTTAGTTTATACTAGCTGTGCTGTCACCAAAACGGTTACATCGATTTTCACGGGATTTTCACTGGTAGATAGCGAACCTAATAAAATGTAATTGAGGTTATTCTATTTTAGACTACCTGTTACCCGCGACATGGTCTGCATGAAATTTAGCAAGATTTCAACTCATTCTTTATTTTAGTAACGGTATTGCAGTCCGTTTAGTAAGCAACAATGACAAAAAAATACTGAGTGATGGTACATAGTGAAATAAATGCCCACGCTTAGCATTGAGTAATAAAAGTGATTAAATAATTTGACAAAATATCTGGGTCAAGAAGTTTCATATGTGGTTTTGTGAGCACCGAGATACGGCTGCTTCGTGTCGACGCGTTTGGACTACTCAGGACTTGATAACCACTACTGTGTCACTAATATAACTATTTCCTTATGATATCTTTAAACATATTCCTTTCCATTACCGCTTATGTGCTGTAGCTACAAATTTTTACAATTTTAAGCATGTATTGTATGTAAGAATGGGCGTGTCGTATAAATGATTTCGTACATGTGGTATAGGCCGGGGCGCGGCATGTTATTTGCTTAGATCGTATGGAATGCTGCTACGGAAGTTCGGTTAGTATCGGGGTTGCTATAACTTATAAATCATATTATGGGAATCTGTTTAACTTTCTTCTGATATTATTACTGTTTATTGAAATGAAAAATTGTGATGTCCACTTGTACCGAGTTTTATATAATGATTATAAATATATATTTTATATATATCAGAAATTTAATGAACTGCTACGGTCATCACAGGATATGCTTTTCTGAGCAGAAACTGAACCGTCATGATTTCTGATCCCAATAATAGGACTAATTGTGTCTTGTGTGGGACACTAAGACCTGACAAGTGAGGAGTAGATATTTATTAAGGCTGAGGAATTCGAAATTCGAAAACAAATTCGTAAATCCCTCTCAATGTTATAAAGCAACGTAAATACTTTTGATAGCCTTCAGCATCTTACAAAATATCATCTATATCATCACTACATAAATGGGACAGCAAGTTTTCTATTCTTAGGCGTGACATTTTGCAATTTGCTACTTTGTACGCCAAAAGAAAGTGTATAGTCGCTACTCATCTCCTTTCAGTACCTTAATTTATTTATTACTAGCTGAACCCGCAACTCCAAATGCGTTAAAAAAAAATTGTATTAAAGAAATTTATAATTCTGAGACCTCTCTGCACAATTATAGAAATGCTTTTTAAAAACAATTATAAGCACGACACGCATGTCACTTAACATGTGACATATACATTAGATATATAAATACTAACAGTGTGTGAAATGGGGGTTATCATCAGCAACATATTTGGAACCTTAGCCCACCATATAACTACATCAGTGCTTACTTATACAGTATAAGGAACTAATGAAAAAGTGATTCAAAGATAGATATTATAGGGTGAGCCTTAAAGATATTATTATAATGATATAATATGTCCATATTGTCAATAAGTAATACGTTTATGATCTAATGTCTTATTAGAAAGACCCCTTGTATCTTCAAAATTACTATTAGTGATTATAATGTTCAATTGATTATTGCGGGGTCGTAGGGTTTTACAGCCCGACTGGGTCGCAACCACCATGTATATGGCGAAAAAGCCCGTCATAGTGATTCGCTTCTGCGGGTCGCGTTTCGGGATCAGCCTGTGCATATCCAGCTATTCGCAGGCCGGCATGACAGCGGCGACCGGCGATGGATAGTGTATCACTCGGTGGTTGCCGTTGTTTTTGGATTGTACAGTGCTTACCATCAGGCAAAGTGCAGTCATTTTGCCGTGCAACAATAAAAAAAAAGAAAAAAAATTGTAAACAACGAATGAGCTGACTGACGTCTTGAAATTTTGCATAAATATAAATCAAGATATGATACTTGATATACGTCTAAGCATTTTTTAATATTCGATGATTTAAATAGTGCTCATTGAACTCGATACAATAGTATTTATATAATATGTTTCTATGGTTATAGACTTATGAAGATGAAAGCACGGTAATTTAATAAAAATGGCAGCCAAAATGTCCAAAAAGACAATATAATTCAAATTACATACATAGATACAGATATATGAATTTCAATTATATTTATTCTTGGAGTCCAGTACCTACAATGCATGTCTTACGTACATGTTTACAGTGAACAACATATTTTTTGTTCAACTTTATGCGGACGAAGTTGCAGGTTACAGCTAGTATAAAATAGAATAACCTAAATGACTTCCTATAAGATCAGCTATCTGCCGGTGGAAGTTCCGTAAAAATCGGCCGAACCGTTTCGGAGATAGCACTACGGGCGAAGCCACAGTTAACAGCTAGTCTAAATTAAAAAAACCTAATTTACTTGTTATAATGTCTTCTCTCTGGCGGTGAATATTCCGTGAGAATCGGTCCGACCGTTTCGGAGTTAGTATTGCAAACGAAGCCGCGGTTAATAGCTAGTCAAATTTATAGTAGCCTAAGTAAGTAGCCTAAGTAATCAATTTTTAATGATTGGGTGTGAAAGTATACACGCGTCTGATAACAAAAATGCCATTTTTAAATTTTTTGTCTGTCTGTATGTCTATTTGTGCCGGCTAATCTCCGAAACGGCTTGAGCGATTTTAACGGGAATTTCACTGAGAGGCAGCTAAAATTACAGCGGGTTACTTAGGCTATTCTAATTTAGACTAACTGTTAACTGCGGCTTCGTCTGCAGTGCTATCTCTAAAACGGTTGAACCGATTTCAATGGGATTTTCACTGGCAGATAGCTAACCTTATAAAAAGTAATTTAGGTAGTTTTAATTTATACTAGCTGTTAACCGTAGCTTCGCCCGTAGTACTATCTCCATAACGGTTTGACCGATGTTCACGGAACTTTCACTCACAGATAGCTCTCCTTATAAAAACTAATTGTTAACCGTGGCTTCGCCCGCAATGTTATCTCCATTACGGTTAGACCGGTTTTTACGGGACTTTCACCGACATAGAGATTTTATAAAAAGTTATTTAGGTTATTCTATTTGAGACCAGCTGTTAACCGTGGCTTCGCCCGCTGTGTTATCACCAAAATGGTTTGACCGATTTTCATGGGACTTTCACTGGTAGATAGCGAGCCTTATAAAAATTAATTGCGGTTATTCTATTTTAAACTAACTGTTACTCGCAACTTTGTCTGCATGAAATTTAGCAAGATTTCAACTCATTCTTTATTTTTAGTAAGAGAAATAATTATCAGCTTATTGTTTACAATTCGACATAATAATTATTAATAACATTAATGATATAGAGGTCTTCCTAATAAGATCTTAGATTATAAACGTATTACTTAAAGAGTTCCATAATACAATTTCTTACGAAACAGACAAGCGTTTATTTTTTGTATAGTCACTAAATCTTAATTATAATAATGTCAATGTATATTAAATAGAATGTAAATGCAAATCTTTATAATACTATTTTAAGTCGTTGTTTCATTAGTTTCTTATACAGTGTAAGTGAGCATTCAGGTAGTTATATGGTGGGTTAAGGTTCCACATATGTTGGTGATAACAAACCTCATTTGACACACTGTTAGTATTTATATATCTAACTAGCTGTACCCGCAACTTCGCACTTGTTTTAAAACTCCGCCAGTGGTAAATGCATACTGCGCACCCTTGGACTACTTGAGTTACCTCAATAATTTCTACCGTGCTACGACTACGAACTAACAACTGGTACGGTCGAACACAATACAACCAATAGAACGTTGATTTTATACCACAATGTAACGTCTAAATCATTATCAACTTCCAATAGCGACTGGTACATGACCCTTCGGCATCTTCCGCAGCCCACCGTGCCTATTTGTAGGTACGCTCAGAATTTAAAGTTAGAGCTTTCAGTGTGTAACTACCACTGTCTAGATTCTCAATCACCTCAAAATGGACCACTATGCTTGAATCCAACGTAGTGATATTTATTTATTTACAAGGCACACATTACAGATAATAAGTAACTATGTTTACAATTACAATTTATAGTCTATTTTTTTGACAGCTATATTATCCAAAACTATATGCATGCACATCTATGCTTAACAAATATAATCATACAATCTTATAAAAGTATGCTAACTTAAAATATATTATATTATATAGAGATATTGCTCCCATCTGTCCAAAAACACAAAACCACTTACCAAGTTGTCAAACTCTGAACTATTATCGTCGCTCCGTCAAATCGAGTACAGTCACTCTTGGCACGCCTCTTAATATTTTCTGAAGCATGCTCGCAAACCCTCTCTATGTGTACATACCCTTTTCACATCTACATCGGTGTCCGTATCGCTACACAATAGTCACTCAACCGTTCCGACCAACAACTCCAGAACGTAGCCTTCGCATCTCGACTCACTGTAAAACTCAACAGTTAAACTTAGTTAAATTTCTCCTATAGAATCCTGCCACGATTTGTCATCGCCAGTTTCTATCGCAGTCAGCATCGATTTATACAAAGGATACACCCAAAACCGCAACAACAACACCCCTTGGCTTGTACGATCTTCTATTCATGACGTTTGGGTCCCGCAACACTGCTCAAATCCTCCAGCGATTCGTGGATGAAGCTTGACGTAGTTTGGACCTCTGCCACAACTACCCGGGCAATATTCGATGGCCAGCATCAGCTCCACCTCAAGCAATTGCTCTAGCGGCCCGCTCAGCATGGTGCCCTCATAAACACCATGCGCAACCCCAGTCGACTCGGACTGATGCTTCCGATTCAGCGACAGCAGCCACACTACAAAACATGAGAACAATAAATGACAACCCTCATGAATGACAACCCTCAACATACCTTTCGAGGAAGCCAAGCCATCGCAGCGGAAACAATCCGCATGATTGCTAATTTCCGGCTAAACACGAAGCCATACGACACCTCCGATCTATGGCTGAGGCATGTACGAGATCAGCCGATAGTTCGACCAATGGCGTGTCAGGTCAATAGTACGGACAGTTCTAATAGAGTCGTCTGCTATATTTTATTTGTAAGTTATTAAATTGAAACTGTACTATATAGCGCATGCTATGGCAGCTTTTATTTATTTATTTATCAATCAATCAATCAATTTTAATCAATCAGTCAATGTGCCCATAGATGTTTGTACGTAGTTTTAATTCACGTTCGATGTATTAATAGCTGTCGTTGGTATAATTTACTACATCGATCTTATATTATTATAAAAAAAATATTCAGAACAAAATGCTGGAGCCGCACCGATCCTCTTACGAATTCTTTAACGATTCGTAATTCAACTAATTAAAATATGAAAGCTTTAAAATTATTTCGAAAATAAATTCCTATTCAAAGACAAAGGAAATAATTAAGATACGAAAATAAATTTGACGAACTGGTCTTGAAGAATATAAATTACATAACTGCGAGTCGCGAACGGAACGAATGTTTTAATTTCCTTAATTCTATTTCAATCTGCTTTTAGGGAGAAAAACAATAATACAGAATTGTATACATAGGTTTATGTATGTCTTATTCATTAATGAAGTAATATATATAAAGTGGAGACATTGTCTTAAGATATAATATTAGGTCTTTACCTATGAAATTGCCGTTTTGTATGAAAAAATTTAAACGATTTTTTTTCATGTATATTTTATTTTATTTTATCATGTATATTCATCGAAATAATCACTCATGCAGTCAATGTATCTTTGCCAACGCAGTGGCAGTTTATTGATGCCCTTCTTAAAGAAATCAGCTGGACGGGAGGCAACAAATTCTTCAAAAGCATTTTGTACTACCTCTCCGGTATTGAATTTTTTCCCGCCAAGGAGTTATCCAAATTCTGGAAAAAGTAGTAGTCTGCAAGGTCTGGTGAGTAGGGCGGATGACGGAGAACTTCCAACCCCAGTTCTTGCAACTTGGAGACCGCCTGTTGTGCAGTATGAGGTCGCGTGTTGTCGTGCAGGAGCAGCGGAGACGAGCGATTGACCAATGCTGGTTGGAGATGTGCCAGCTCCTCCATCATTGTGTTCAGTTCTTCACAGTACACATCTGCAGTAATGCTTACCCCGTTTGGTAAGTAGCTGTCATGAAGTTTTTGTTTAGGGCATTGTTTAGGTACTGAACCAGGATCCAACCAACTCGCTGAGCGCCTGCGGTTATCAAACAGAATCCATTTTTCATCGCAGGTAACAAAGCGGTTCAAAATTCCTTCATATGTGTGTCTGTTGAGCAGTGCAAGGTCGTTGATGTTGCGTGCCGCTTGTGCCGCGTTGCTGCCACGACGGTACTCATTTTCTATAATTACTCGAATTTTTAACGTATCCATGATGACAAAAAAGATTGAAATGCGATAAAAATGTAACATTAATCAATAAACAAATGACTACTTTTGAAAAAAGAATTCCATGTTTTTAAAATTAAATAAATGTGAAATTAGAATTCTTAGCCAAACAAAAATTATTTTGATTTGAAATGGCCAGTACTGCAGAACGGCAATTTCATAGGTAAAGACCTATTATCAATAGATATTTTTATCAAGGATGCGAAACATTCCTTCGTTCACAGTTATTTGTTTATAGATTCGAGAATATTGTAACACGAACAATATTGTACATTGAAACTAAGAATATGAAACTGGAAACTTTTGAAACTTGAAATATTTGAAACATTTTATGCATTGTGTAACAATAACTCTGAACACTCAACTAAATATGAGTGTAATATAAATATACGGTAGTATGTAGAGGAGATTCGGAGAATCGACCGGTGCTCGGTGATTCGTTTCCATACAAGAGATTCAACATAGGGTAACGGAAATTTCAAAATCGTGTTTGAATGATGAGGGAATTGTTACCGTTTTCTGGAGATCCTGTAAAGAGCTATTATTACTACGGTTATTAAACGATTGTTAATTCGAAAAAACAAGTAATACGAGTATATGCAATAAACAGATTAACGAAATCGAATTTCTTCATTCTTACCGGTCGTACATGATAACTGTGTTGTTTTCCGAACCGATGCAATGTTAATTTAAACTTTCGTGAGTATCTACTTAGGACTTAAATTGAATAAAGTGTTTTTGCGTGCTATTTTTTGTAATACTGAATGTATAGGAAGCGTAAATATTTTAGTTTGCTTCCCATATGTTACTAATAGTTTTATGTAATCTATTCCTAAACTATAACTAGAGTCTAAAAATATGTATGATTCATATTTGTTGCTTACTAATTTGTTTACTTTGTATACTGTTAATAGAGAAATCGAATTACGTTTACAGTTTTGTCTGTCCGATCTCTTGTCTGCAGACGAACCGCAGTCTGCAGTGTGCGGATTTTTTGTCTCTGAAGAACTTGACCGAATTAATTCTCCCTTGCGCCCGCCTGCCCTACTTCCGCCCTAACGCGTGACGACCACCTGGTTTTATTGAATGTCTGCATCTATTGATTCGGAAGCCGGAATGACGCCAAATCGCTGTAGTTTTATCTAATAATCGCTTTAACCAGGGCATTGCACACGGTGGTTATCGGTTGGTTACCATTATTATTTATCATAGTAAATAATTAAGTTTTAGTAAAATATATATCGATTAAATATTTTCAGTGATCATATATCATACATTTCGAGGGTTGGTTGAACGGTATAGATAGAGCGTAACTTATAATTATAGTGAAATCGTTAGGATACATGTATATGACAATTGGCAACCATTGGAATTGAGAAATACCTGTGGTCGTGTCTCTGTGGTTACATTTTAAATAAGTTCATTTTTTAATGTTCAGCGTGCTGTCACGTTCTATATTGCGATATTATATAGCTTCATACAAAAATAATATTACTTATACATCCTGTGAGATTACATTGCTTATCTCGAGACTGTCGAGATATCGATTAGTCACACCGATATCATTTCACTAACAATTGATGAGAAGGGTCTCGCGAAACCCAACGGTTACATAAATAAATTACATTTGTCATTGAGTCGGTGCAATATTTTTATTTTGATATAATTCCATTATCATAAATTGCATTATCGACTGTTATTCCAAATTACAGTCTTTTAATTGTTATTATTAAATGAAGAAATCTATCTATAGATTCGTAGAGATCGATAGCTTTGAAATTTCTTCATTCAGTGTTTTAGACCAGTTAAATGAAACTGAAGTCACTTCATTGTATTTAGTATTTGTTAATTACAGATATAACCTAATTGTTGACGATCTAGCAGCATTCAGTACATTGCATTGCTTAGATTTACTCCAAAAAAAAACGAGCAAAGCCAAGCTTATATAGCGAAAAATACTATTCAGATAAAAGCCACATTGGAAGGAAACCGCCAAAGTAATTAATTGTACGTAATTACCGGCCCTTAAGCAATACCATCTGCGGCTTTGTAATTTTCTGATCTAGACAATGGCTTCTCCAAGCAAATAATTAATAAAGCTCAAGTGTTCCCACTACCGACTCATGGTAAGCGTTTGTGCAGACGACCGGGGTTAGATGTTACACTCTGTAATAATATAAGAATCATATCGTGTTATTTAATTATTTATATGTATTTACAGTTTATACATATACATTTCTGAGGATATATTAGATCCTTACATATAAAAATGGCGTTTTGTCGAACTGGTAACTATGGATTGGGGATTTGGGCGTCCCCGCAGTCTCCAAATGAGCTACTCATCAGCGTTGCATTGCTTGAAGACTGTTTGACCGAACACGCATTACCTCATACTTAAACTGTTCTCTCAAAATTCACTCTTCAACAATAATGAAAATGTCTAAATATAAGAGAAAGGTTAAACAGCGGCAGCACTTCCTCCCACTAAAACTACACCTCACCAACATCCGGGGTCTGCACTCTAACCTTAATTCAGTTCACCACCATCTTGAAACTGTCAAACCGCACCTACTCTTTCTGACGGAGACGCAGATACGTTGCCCAGATGATGATGCTTACCTTAATTACCCAGGGTATACCTTGGAGTACCATTTCATTCAACGTGCTGGCGTCTGTGCATACATTCGTGATGACATCTGTTATCGGCGTCTTCGAAACTTAGAAGATCGTTATTTCTCGACACTTTGTATATTGGCTGACTAAGGTTTAGAAAGGACTCTTTACGTAGGAGCGTACAGGTCGCATAGCGGCTTTTTTTTTTTTTTGAGTTTGGGATGGGCTATTGCCATCCCTCATCGGATCACCTCTGTCATGGGCGGGCAGAGACCTTGGTATTCCTTTTGCGTTCATTATCCATTTCTTGCAATTTCGTCTCCTTTTTAGGGTTTTTCATAATTAATGTTCCATTTGTATATTTTATTTTGTTATTTCTTCTGTCTCACTTCCGTTCTACACATACATTGTTATTCTTTGTTGATCTATTTTTACGTTCCTTAAACTTTTGTTTTACCTCTCGTGGTTACCAATTTTTATATTTCCTATTTAGTCTATCTTTTATTTATTTCTCTCGATGTTTATATTCTTCTGTTTTGTTATTCTTGTTGTTTATTTATCATACCATATTTCTGTTCTATATCTATCTTGTTTTATTTTAAGCTATTTTTTACGTTCCTTAGATTTTATTTGTTATTTAGTTTTACCATCTTTTGGTTTCAATTTTTATATTTCTGTTTATTCCATCTTAAGTTTGTTTCTCTCACTATTTGTATTCCTTCTTCTTTCTCCATTCCCGCATGCCTTTCTTTTCCTTTCTTTTTATGAGTTTCCGATTTAAGTTTATCTTGGGTATTTCAGCACTGTTTTCCTCGCTTATTTCTATATTTTTCCGTCAATGATTCTATTTATATCTATGTATTTGTCTTATTTATTTATTTATTTTCTTTATATATATCTATTTACTTTGAACTACTATATTTTTATTATTTTGTTTCTTTTACTATTTAGATTTGCAATAATTACTGTTATTTAGTATATCAGCATTATTGCAACTTTCATTTTTTTGATTTGGTTACCCTTTCCATTTGGTGGCGATCAAAATGTATGTGATGTCTACTTATATATTTTATTGTTCGTCAATCTATTTTAGGGTAGCTTAACTTCATTTTGCGCGCTTGTTTCTTATGAAATAGTTTGTGCAACATATTTGGTTTCAGCATAGATTCGTATTTTTTGTTGTTAATTTCGTCATCTTTCCTTACTCTGTAGTTTGATGCGCTCTCCAATTTCGGGGTTGTGTCGATTACTTTATTTGGGTTTTTGAATGAATAATTTGTTTTATTGTCTAAATTGTTAACTATAGTTATGGATTTCATTACTTTAGCAATAAGCGACGCAAGCCCGGGCGATTCTATCCCATCTTCCTCTAATCGGACATCCTTCGTCAAACGCGTTGTGGTGTGGGTCTTCTACCTTCTCCTGTTTGCAGTTAACGCATGTAGGTTTCTTTCCTTCTGTTCGATTTATGCAATCTGATGCGTGGTGTTCCTCACCGCAATGGTTACAGATGTCTTTTATTGTTTGGCATAATTTCTTTCCGTGCCCGTATTTGAGACATTTGCTACATTGTATTACGGGGGTTCTGTCTTGTACCGTCACTTGTTGCAGATCTATATGTATACGGCCAGCTTCGATAAGGACTTTCCACAGTCTTGGTGAGACTCTCAATACTACATGACAAGTGTGTTTGTTTCTTGCTCTTCTCCTATAGATTACTTGAGCTCTGTATTCTTCATTATCTACTTGGTCTATTATATATTTATTTTGGCTTTTCATGTAATTAATTATCTCTTCGTCCCTATGGACGGCTAGTACATCTTTGATTTCAACAAGTGGGTCTCTATTTTTGATTTCTTCCACGACTAAGTTGGAATTCATACTTTTTATCCTCTCTCTAATCTTTATTGTTGTCTCTTGTTTACTACAGCCTAAAACAACCTTATGATTTTTAGTTTTTCGCATCCTATCCACCTTAAGGCCTGTCTCCTTTGCGTTCACAGCTTCACGTATCCTATCTATAACTATCTCTCCTGTATCTGTTTTAATTTTGGATGATACCACCACCGAGTGGATCTCTTGTGGTGGCACTGTCCTTGTTTCTAATTTATCTAATTTTTCTTGATTTACTATTTTTGTACTTTCGTTTTCACTATGTTTTCCAAATTTGTCCTCAATTTCCTGTAACTTTCCTTTAAATTCTACTATTTCTCTATTAACTGTATTTGCCAATTCTTTCATTCCATCTCCTTCCTCTTCCCTCTCTTTTATGATTTCTAGTAATGTATTTCCCATCTTATTTGTTGTTAAGGTCTCTTCTCTCCTTTCTACCAATAGTTTTGACAATTTCTCATTATGTATTTTTTCAGCTTGGTATAACTTATTTGCATATTCTTTCTGTATTTCTGTTTTATCTATGTCCATATTTAATATTATTTCATATAGTTGTTGTAAACTTTGTATAATCAATTCTTTCACATTGCTTTTTAAATTACCGGATCCTTCTAATTTTTTCCTGGCCTCAAGGTAGATCTTTTTTGCTTTCTCTCTATATATAATTGGGTTTTCCATTGTCTTATCTTTCTTTTCTTCTTCAATTTTTATATTAGATTCCCTTTTCTTTTGGCTGGTGGTAGTGCTCATTATGTTTGGATTTTTGTATGTGTAGGACAGGAGGAATCAGAGTGATAATTAGATGTTTTTATATTGAGATTCCCCGTTTTCCAAATTGTTTCTGCCTCGCCTTTTTCGTCAATTGTAAATAGTTTTGTAAAAATGTATATATTAATAATAATTGTAAATAACTCTCTATTTTATTCGTAGATATATAGGCAATATCTATGTTATATTAATATTTAGTTTTTAGTATTTAGTATTTAGAATTCTATAAGCTTCTTGAGCCTTTTTGTCTCCTATAGTAAGTTTAGCGAGTTTTGTTTCAGAAAAACTCCAAACTGTCCTATCTCTTGTTCGTTGTTGGGTTTCAACAGGTCTTGTTACTCTAAATATGTTACACTATATACCTATGTTGTAAACAACAGGTTTTGCCTTTTAAATATGTCTATATATATGTAATATCTATTTTGATCGCTATAATCCTCTTAATAGTATTCCCTCTGGTCTCCACTAGCATATAACGCTATTTATTTGTCAATTTTTATTTGTCAACTTTATTGTCAAGTTTCTTCTTTCCTATGCTCTTCAGAGGTACTTGTCTATATTCTTTTTCCTATTTAAGTGTCTCTCTACCCCTTCCGTACAATAAATTTTGATTTTCTTAAACTTTATTTTTGTCAAAAAATGAAATCCACTAAATTTTTAAACTTTTAGTTTCCCAGCAGATGGAGCGGAGCGAGACGATCACTTTTATGTATAACACTTATATATAAGGGTTTTGTATATCCGTCAAATTTTAAGGTTTTATAGCGATGGTTAGGTTAGGTTAGGTTAGGTTAGGTTAGGTTAGGTTAGGTTAGGTTAGGTTAGGTTAGGTTAGGTTAGGTTAGGTTAGGTTAGGTTAGGTTAGGTTAGGTTAGGTTAGGTTAGGTTAGGTTAGGTTAGGTTAGGTTAGGTTAGGTTAGGTTAGGTTAGGTTAGGTTAGGTTAGGTTAGGTTAGGTTAGGTTAGGTTAGGTTAGGTTAGGTTAGGTTAGGTTAGGTTAGGTTAGGTTAGGTTAGGTTAGGTTAGGTTAGGTTAGGTTAGGTTAGGTTAGGTTAGGTTAGGTTAGGTTAGGTTAGGTTAGGTTAGGTTAGGTTAGGTTAGGTTAGGTTAGGTTAGGTTAGGTTAGGTTAGGTTAGGTTAGGTTAGGTTAGGTTAGGTTAGGTTAGGTTAGGTTAGGTTAGGTTAGGTTAGGTTAGGTTAGGTTAGGTTAGGTTAGGTTAGGTTAGGTTAGGTTAGGTTAGGTTAGGTTAGGTTAGGTTAGGTTAGGTTAGGTTAGGTTAGGTTAGGTTAGGTTAGGTTAGGTTAGGTTAGGTTAGGTTAGGTTAGGTTAGGTTAGGTTAGGTTAGGTTAGGTTAGGTTAGGTTAGGTTAGGTTAGGTTAGGTTAGGTTAGGTTAGGTTAGGTTAGGTTAGGTTAGGTTAGGTTAGGTTAGGTTAGGTTAGGTTAGGTTAGGTTAGGTTAGGTTAGGTTAGGTTAGGTTAGGTTAGGTTAGGTTAGGTTAGGTTAGGTTAGGTTAGGTTAGGTTAGGTTAGGTTAGGTTAGGTTAGGTTAGGTTAGGTTAGGTTAGGTTAGGTTAGGTTAGGTTAGGTTAGGTTAGGTTAGGTTAGGTTAGGTTAGGTTAGGTTAGGTTAGGTTAGGTTAGGTTAGGTTAGGTTAGGTTAGGTTAGGTTAGGTTAGGTTAGGTTAGGTTAGGTTAGGTTAGGTTAGGTTAGGTTAGGTTAGGTTAGGTTAGGTTAGGTTAGGTTAGGTTAGGTTAGGTTAGGTTAGGTTAGGTTAGGTTAGGTTAGGTTAGGTTAGGTTAGGTTAGGTTAGGTTAGGTTAGGTTAGGTTAGGTTAGGTTAGGTTAGGTTAGGTTAGGTTAGGTTAGGTTAGGTTAGGTTAGGTTAGGTTAGGTTAGGTTAGGTTAGGTTAGGTTAGGTTAGGTTAGGTTAGGTTAGGTTAGGTTAGGTTAGGTTAGGTTAGGTTAGGTTAGGTTAGGTTAGGTTAGGTTAGGTTAGGTTAGGTTAGGTTAGGTTAGGTTAGGTTAGGTTAGGTTAGGTTAGGTTAGGTTAGGTTAGGTTAGGTTAGGTTAGGTTAGGTTAGGTTAGGTTAGGTTAGGTTAGGTTAGGTTAGGTTAGGTTAGGTTAGGGTAGGGTAGGTTAGGTTAGGTTAGGTTAGGTTAGGATAGGTTAGGTTAGGTTAGGTTAGGTTAGGTTAGGTTAGGTTAGGTTAGGTTAGGTTAGGTTAGGTTAGGTTAGGTTAGGTTAGGTTAGGTTAGGTTAGGTTAGGTTAGGTTAGGTTAGGTTAGGTTAGGTTAGGTTAGGTTAGGTTAGGTTAGGTTAGGTTAGGTTAGGTTAGGTTAGGTTAGGTTAGGTTAGGTTAGGTTAGGTTAGGTTAGGTTAGGTTAGGTTAGGTTAGGTTAGGTTAGGATAGGGTAGGTTAGGTTAGGTTAGGTTAGGTTAGGATAGGTTAGGTTAGGTTAGGTTAGGTTAGGTTAGGTTAGGTTAGGTTAGGTTAGGTTAGGTTAGGTTAGGTTAGGTTAGGTTAGGTTAGGTTAGGTTAGGTTAGGTTAGGTTAGGTTAGGTTAGGTTAGGTTAGGTTAGGTTAGGTTAGGTTAGGTTAGGTTAGGTTAGGTTAGGTTAGGTTAGGTTAGGTTAGGTTAGGTTAGGTTAGGTTAGGTTAGGTTAGGTTAGGTTAGGTTAGGTTAGGATAGGGTAGGTTAGGATAGGTTAGGTTAGGGTAGG
>MU159912.1:41142-73672 GCA_015888305.1 Antheraea pernyi | reverse complement strand
GTACGGGGCTCCATTCATTCGCGGTTGACATACCATTTATCCGGACGAAGTGCTTTGCATCGTCATTTATTATGAGAACCGCGAAGGAGTGGAATACGCTGCCTGCGTCTGTTTTTCCTGAAGTGTATGATGAAGTGATCTTCAAAAGAAGAGTGAATGTGCATTTACTGGGTGAACGCGTTACATCCTAGGCCTCGTCCTCACTTTCCATCAGGTGTGACAGAGGTCAAGCGTCACACAGCTTATTATACAAAAATAAAACTTTTCATAATACATATTTTTACAAACATCTTTTTTCGTTTTTGGTGGATGCACAGAGAGTGGTGTAATTTCCAGACGTCGCCATCGTTCACATATGGATCCACCCTATAAAATAGTTTTTAGACATCAAAATATGCTTGACATGGTACTTGAACTCACTATCGGGAAAATCGGTAATGTGCTTTGGAACTTTGTTATAATGTCGAATGGGTAGCCCAATGAATAGCGTATATATTCTAACCCTAAGCCAGGCCGGGTATTTCTGTGGGGCCTTGACATGTTCAGACGTGGCGTCGCCACCCGCGCCCCGCACCTCATCCCGCGCCTCGCCCCGCACCCTCGCCGGGTGCATACACTTTAAAGTGGATTACTTTTGGACTGAAACGGCCGGCAATTTAGTTGCAAATCGGATGCCTTGACATTTTCTTCTGGAACTATTGTTATTTTTCTCACAGTATCAAATAATTTGGCAATATATATCACATACCAAGGTCCTTCACGGCAGAAACTGAAAAGACAAACTTTGTTGGTTTGAAACTATTTGAAATATTGATGTAATACGTTTTACGTTTAAGTACTTGTATTAATGTTTCATAATGTCCTTTTAAACTTCTAATCATGTAGTTAGGTAACATGACCACGTTGTATACGTGCATTGTATAGATACTGAAGAACATAAGAACTAGAAACTAACTTCTTATAAAATAAACTAATAGGTGTCAACAAGTGGTTTCCGAATCTCAGTAAAGTGAAAGGAAAATTTCCCAAGTAAACTTCCCATCTTACTCGTTTTTAGCTCGGACAAACAAACACTGCAATTATATTTATGTATGTGTAGATTTCTTGAGGAATGATTCCGTAAACTTCCAGAAGAGTCGCGGTGTGCGGAATGACGTCCTTGCGTTCTCGTCATTTATCCCGCAACCCTGACCACGCGATTCCGGGGAAAAAGCTAATCTCGAAACCGAGCCTGGATTTGTTATTTGAATATTATTAGCATTATTCTTTGCACCTAGAGTTTACTTAACAGTATAAAAGTTATAAAATTTATTGAAATAAATATGATTTGGTTAATATTAGCCTCTCGTAGCTTGAAAGCGTAAATAGTCCGGTGTGTATACTGTGTAAACGGACGTGGGTGTGAATTGGAATCCTATAGTGTCAGTAAGAACTCAAAATCAATTGCTTTATTGAATTTAGGCCCTAATTATGAACGTTAAAACTACCATCGGTTCGGAAAAATAACCCACTCATCGAGAAGAACCGACAACAAATTCGATCTGGTTTATCTTATCATAATACATATTCTTACAAACATAGATAATTAGATTCGTTTTTAGTGGATGCACAGATAGGGATGTCATCTCCAGACGTCACCATTGTGCATATATTGACCCAACCTATAATAGCTTTAAGACATTAAAACTCGTTTGATATAATAGTGTTTGAATTCATTATTACGCAAATCTGTATTGGTCTTAGTGAACCTGAAACATGGAATGACCAATTTGTTACTGTTCCTAGCAGTTAAATTATATTGGTATTTTACTAAATCCAGCTTATCTAAGTTTTTGCGTACATCCATTAGATTATCAACAGTAAACCCGGAGAATAACATGTTTCTATTTCTAATATATGACCTGATTAGGCTAGGATAAGTTCAAATTGGAATCCAGTGGTGCAGCGGCCACGCTACTCGAATTGTTCCGATAGTTGCCACAAATCAAACAAAACATGCACTTACCCAGTTAACATTTGTGCTTAGATTGTCAAAAAGAGTATGAAAGTTATTAGTATAATAATCTATACTATAGTAATAGAGTAAAGAAACAAAATCTGTACACTAAATATATTTCATAGAAATTACTCTGGGGGCTTTACAATCAATGATAAACCATATTTCCGTGTTTTTTTTTATAATTTGTGTCTGTCGTTTGTACGTGCAACACATAAAAACTAGTGTCGAATGCAGGATGAATACATAGGATGTATTATTATCACATATATATATCTATACCGAAGTCTATTTTTGTGACTTCCTTTTTTGGGGCACGCTAATTTTCAAAAGTTGAAAGTTCATCATTTTTAGTGCCTCAAAAAGTGCAAAAATGGTCCCTCGCCATTTTGAGTACTTGCGGCATATAATAAGATGCTGTTCTAAAATTTTCAGAACGAACCTTATGGCAATTATTCGGTATTTACGAATTTCCCTGCGTACCCTCACAAAAAAAGCCCTGCCTATACCTATATATAGAAAACAAATACCTGTGTATATATAATAACGTATGTATTATAGTCATATTGTGAACGGAATCGAAATCTATACTATATGAATAAAAATCAATTGCCTGAACCTATTTACCTAATTCTTTTTTTTTTGTTATGTTAATAATCTGTCTGTCTGTCTGGACAAGGTTTGTACTTTGTATGAAAACAAATATTTGAAAAATCTTTTTATATAGAAAGTGAGTGCGACACAAGCCAGTAGGAGTAGGAGATCTTTAAAAAAATATTGACAGGTTGATGTTCAGTTGCCAATTTATAATTGATTACATTGTTGTGCGGTCAAGGAAAGATTTGGCCTCATTTCCTTCGTTAGTATTCGTACACCCTTGTGTAGACGGGACGGGAGTTAGTTAATCTGAATTATTTTTCGTGATTTTATTTAAAATTAATGGGATTCATTTTAGTATTTAACAATAATTCTCATTGTAGATAATATTCTATTGGTTAACTAGCTGACCCGCGCAACTTCACCTGCACCAAATCGTTTATTAACGGTTCCCAATTTTATTTCCAGGCACGAAAAATCTTAAAAAACCTAGAACCCGATTGTAGCGACACCAATCAGGTCCAATTGTGATTCCAAGCTATCCCATATATATTGGCAAGAAATGTCTTCTCGGTATGCCCCGGGCTGCTCCTCTGGCCCTCACCTTTGCGCCTCATTTACTATCCTCGCAACAACGCAATAGTTTTACCGACTTATACTTATAGTTCATTTAAAATAAAACTAACCTACGTATACTTTATAGTTCTATGGACCTCCAGTTGGAACGAAGTTCCTTTCCCTTTTTTGTAGGCGTTTACTATACAGGCAGTATAGTTTACATTATAAAACATCAAGTTAATAGACTTAAATTGTAAATTAAACGATAAAATATATTCATAAAATAAATAGTGATATTTTAAACACTGAACGACATCATAACTATTTTCAACTTGTATTAAAACTTTTTTACACTCCATTTTATTAAAGAAAAATATAAATATTAAAAAGCAAGATGCCGTCAACTGTCACTTGCCTGCGACTATTTTTCTAAGAGCTAGGCATCGGTTACGACAGCGAATTTCAATAAGCCAAATTTTATACCTAACGTTTTTTGTAACACTGCTGTGAGTTTATTGTGTTTATTTGGAATGAACAATGACGCAGAAATTATATCTGAAACTAAGTCTGTGCTCAAAGTTTTTTGCTGTGTATACGATTTTACTTTATTTAATATAACTGTGGATAAGGAATATTTTGTGGCGTTAAGAACGTAATATGGTATGATGATATGGTGATTAAACGACTTGCTTACTAATTTCGTAAGATTCCAATACATTTCTTATTGTTGAACAGCAAGATATATCAATAAATACTACAGAAGTTACAGAACAAAGTCGCTTTTCGCATCTGTTCCCTTAATTTTCATAAATTGCGCAACGGATTTTGATACCGTTTTCATTATCATTTAAAGAATTGCTTCAGAAATATTTATATGTATAATACATGAATATTATATTTATTGATGGTTGAAAAAGTCCATATAATCAAATAAAGGAACAAGAAAAAGGTTTCGGGCCTTCTATTGGTAACAATGGCTAATTTTTATGAGTCACGTCAAAATAATGTCTACAAAAATTTATGTATTAAAGTATCTATAGAAAAGACCGTCATAGTATATGTCTATATTATCGACATTATTATCGATAATGATTTATTTTTGAAACTATTTTAACTAATGTAGTATTAATCTTATGGTAAATTAAAAATAATATGTATGTTTTTTTTTATGTCATAGAAGGCAAACGGACAGGTGGGGGACAGGACAGGACCTGATGTTAAGTGATCACCACCGTCCATAGACACTTGCAACATTAGGGCAGTCGCAAGTACGTTGCCAGCCTGTGTTGGAGGGGGAGGAAGGGAAAAGGAAGGGAAGAGGGGAAGGGGAAGAGAGGTGGGCCTCCGGTGCTCTCACTGACCGAACGAAATGCAGCAATGCAAGCATTGTTACTTCACGTCGGTTTGCTGTGAGAGGGTGGTACTACCCCAGGTGAGCCAAACTATTTCATTGATTTAAAAACATTTATATATACATATATAGATTTTTTGGGTCAGGAACCCTCTCGGGCGTCCCCAGAACACCCTTTATCACAGTCTTTTTTTATTTTTAATGTAGCAAGGCAAAATGACTGCACTGTGCCTGATAGTAAGCACAGTACAATCAAAAAACAACGGCAACGACCGAGTAACACACTATCTATCGCCGGTCGCCGCTGTCATGCCGGTCTGCGAAAAGCTGGATGTGCACAGGATGATCCCGAAACGCGACCCGCAGAAGCGAATCACTATGATGGGTTTTTTCGCCATATACATGGTGGTTGCGACCCAGTCAGGCTGTAAAACCCTACCACCCCGCTTTCGCCATTGCCTCGTTCGTTATTCAGCAGGGTGCACGACGTGCAGGTGAGGTTGGCTTGGATGTCTCAAGTCTTAGATGTTATTGGACACCCCTTACACCCCAGTCTGGTCAGTAGTTTCGGAATGCATTGAGGACAAACATACAAAGATTGATTTTTATATATAAAGAAGAAGTATCAGGCAGAACACGGATAGTAGGTAATGAAATTATTTATATGTTTGTTAGATTTATTTCGAATCATAAGTTCACTGACTTGTCGTGATTCCAATTGTCTAAGCTACGCTTCGTATTAGCTTTATATGTAAAATTAACGTAGACGTTATATTTATTCATTAGTATAAACTTACACATTATGGAAGTTGAGAAGGGCTTGAAATTGGCACAGTTATATTAAAGACAAAACGAATCTACGTAATGTTCTGGGGTACAACGACGCTCGCGCACACTGGTTCCACACTCCACCAGTCGACATCGACAATTAAAAGATTATTATTTACAAAATGCAAGACAGGAGAAAATATACAATTAGTTTTAATCTCGTTTAAATAATTCAAGGCGGCCCTTAACATAATTGTGATGTACGAGTGAACATGAGCGCTTATACCAAGCGATGAATTGTCTGCAGATATAATGATTACGTTAGCTCGGTGTTCGGAGCTCGCGCGTAATTTCGTATTATCGCCGATACTGAATAGTGTTGTACCCTCAAGTTATCATCGAAATGTATCCATGTAAAAATCGCATTATTTAGGAGTGTGGAAAAATTAATGCTTTAGTACAACAATACTGAAGAACGACTTCCGTAACACGTATTCACACAAATATATTCATCTGCAAGCACCGCGTGCTAGGACTTAAAGCTTGTCAACTTTATTCATAACTAGCTGACCCGTGCACCGTCTTCTGCACCAAATCGGTTATTAGCGGTGTCAATTGTATTTATAATCGCAATAAATCTTAAAAAAATCTTAAATAAATCTAAAACCCGATTGCAGCTATATACCGCTTCCAACTGTGAATTCAAACTATCCCGGGACTCACGCAAATAAATACCCAGTTGTTATGTAAAAAATCTTTTGAAATAAGTCTAGAACCCGTTCGGAGCATCACCTACCGAGTCCAGTTAAGAGAGAAAACTAACCTACATATATTGGTGATAAATGTCTTCCGATTACTGTGCCGTTCAACTTCGCGCCTGTTCACTATTCGCGTAGAGTCTACTACAAGACTCAACAATATTCAGAAAATTAATTTGATAAAATATCGAAATAACACATACTGACAGAACTCTTATTGAGATTCATCTTCTACAATGCAATATAACTATTACCTAGGTTTATGTTTTAGGAAAAAATCTTGTCACATTTGTTTATAATAATAATAATAATAATAATTTATTCAGTTCAGATATTACATCCATTTTTTTGTTAGTAAAATTTAGCCTATGTTAAAGGTAATATGCATGTTTTATTACTATTTACAAATTTCTTCACCCACACAATCAGAATATATTAGTTTGTATAGGTGCATACACTTTTTAACAAATTTGTCCATTTGTAGACAAACAAACTATCAGATCTACTTGATAACATCTTCAAGACACTATTTGAGCTGCCACACATTCGATCCATCAGTGAGTTTGCTTTTTTTCGAATGATTGCGTAAAAATCATCCACACGAGCTTCAGCAAACATGCCCGATGCACTACAATATCGAGGCAACCCCAACAATGCTCTAAAGACATTGTTGTACTGTATACGCAATGCATTGTATGCAAGCAGTGTATATGAGGTCCAGAGATTGCTGGTATAGAAGCTCTGGCAATAGGCTTTAAATAATGTTATTTTTACACTTCTTGTGCAACGTGTAAACCTCCGGACCAGCATATTCCCTCTCACCGACAATGCCCTGCGCTCTCTTTCTATGTCCTTGTCATCTTTCATATTATCCGTGATGTAGTGTCCAAGATATTTAACTTGCGAAACCCTTTCTAAAGCATTACCACTAAGACTCACAGGTAGATTGCATGTAATAGCTTTCTCGCGAGGATTAAATAGCATATAATGGCTTTTATTACAATTGTATTTAAGACCATATAAATTAACATAAGTTTCACACACTCGTAACAATTTCCTGAGACCACCAATCGAAGGGCTCAACAGCACCATGTCGTCGGCATAATTTATATTATTAACATTTATACCATCCATATAGCACCCGACATGCATGCTGTTCAGTTTTAGAATCAGGTCATTTATGTACAAATTAAATAAATTTGGTGACGTCAGACCACCCTGTCTTACCCCACATTTAAGTTTATATGCTTCAGAAAGAGTTCCATCCCATCGAATATGATTAATTTGATTACTGTACCAATATTCAAAAACTAAAGATATTTCATTTGGTATTCCAGTGTTTCGCAACTTTTGCCATAATGCTTGATAGTTTACCATATCAAAAGCCTTTGATAGGTCCAAAAAACATGCATACACTGGAGTACGTCTATCTGTGTAATATCTCACAACTTGCTTCAAAGTCAAAATAGCGGTTTCTGTAGATAGACCAGTTCGAAACCCAAACTGAGTATCATGAAGATTGATGTAATTATTTAATTGTGACTTAAGCAAACTATCTAATATCTTAGCCATTATTGTTGCAAGTGATATAGGCCTATAATTACTCAATAAAGATATGTCACCAGTCTTATTTTTGACTATTGGTACAACAATCGTTTTCATCAGATCTTCAGGAAGATAACAATGTCCTATGCACAAAGAGAAAAACATACCTAACACTCTTGGCAAGTGAACTCCTGCATACTGCAAGTGTTCGACGCTAAGATTATCATGGCCAGGAGATTTGCCCTTGATCATATTTTTAATTATTTGATCTATTTGTTTTGCTGAGAATCGCACAGGTTTCTCGCCTTCACAAACGACTATATTATTAAATTGAGGTTTTATTTTTGACGGTGATTCTATCATAAAATGATTTTTAAATAGTTCCACTATGTTCTTTGGTTCACTAATGCCCTCTATACTCACAGGTTGACCAAGTTTTGGATTTAATTTATTTGTAGATTTCCAAAACTGCTTAAAATCTTTATTCGCGTGATGAGAAGCTAATATATCCATTTTAATCTGATCTTTACGAGCCAGACACCATCTCAATTTGGATTTAAATAATTTTCTAGTTTGACACATCTGATCGTAAACATTTCCGAATCTCGGTTTACCATGTAATACCCATGTTTCATAGTATAGCTTGGCCACTCTGTGAGCATCGCGAACATATTTATTCCACCCTACTATTACTTTATTCTTCTTATGAATGCTAGTTTTACAGGATACGATAGCAGCCTCACTTAGCACCTTAACAATATTATTATACATATTATCTAAGATTAGTCTATGTTCAATATTTTTACACATAATATCACAACATTTATACATTTCTACAGGCAAGTGCATATTTCTAAAATGTTCGTTACATAAGTTAGAATATTTTTCTATCTGTTCGGAACGTCGGGCGCCCCACACTATTTTATTTTGAAGAACATTATACGGTATTTTCGGTCTGACAATAAATAAGTCCGATATAACTTCCAACGGATAATGATCGGACCAAAACACATTGTAAAGGATGTTAATATTGGTAATAGCTTGGAATGCTGCTTTTGTCGTTAAGCAATGATCGAGCCATCGCCTGCACCCATGTGCATCACTAACAAACGTATAAGAGTTCGAATCCATACCTAGTTTCTCGAAATCAGCACATTGCCAAGTTTGTTCTTCACAGAACTGTAGTAATTCTTCACAAAACAATGTATGTGGGTGTGAATTTAAATCACCTAACATAAACGCTGCTTCTACGCCGGAACTGTCAATAATTGCACTTACTTTTGCTAGGATCTCCGCAAATTCGACCAGATTGGCATCTTTATCAACGGGCATATAAATACTAAAAACCAATATCGAACGATGAGTAGCTACTACTTTAATTGCTGTTATTCGCGGACTGTCACAATTTATCACAGAAACTGATGTAAACGCCGCCTTGCGCCACAGGATAGCGACACCGCCATAAGGACGACCACGCAATATTCCTGCTGATGAATCTACGGCAGATGTGCCTGTATATGAAAAGTCATTATGAATGGATGACAAATATTGAATTTCATGCGGCAATAACCATGTTTCTTGAAGTGCTACGATGTCTGCCGACCTACAAATATTCCTTATACACTCTAAAGATCTTTTAACATTTTTACAGTTAAATGTTACGAGTTTACACGGATATTGCATGATTTGTAGTTTCGTTTAAATTCATATCTCGTCTATATCCCGTTTTGCTTTTAAATCTAAAATTTATGAAACGCCTAAAAGAAATCCCATCTGGCCACAGCTCGTCATCAAGAAACATGTGAACTTTATGTTTAGGAACCAACAATTTGTAGCTGTGATATCCTTTATCTTGTTTCATAGTTATTTTTTCTAATGTAACTTCCTGTTTTGTTTTTTCATAAATATATTTTGTTATATCTGTCTACATAGTACCCTTGTGAACGTCTGAAATAAAAAGCGGTATTTGAATATCCGCTGCTTTAAAATTGTCACCTGGTACAAGTGCCGCCTTTCCTTTTTTCCCTAAAAATTGATTTCTTACTCTTTTTCTCTGTACTGTTTTCCACTCTTCACTAGGTTCTTCGAGCTTCCATTTTCCTTCTCTACGAACGATATCTGACAAACTTGTTACTTGTGTTTTATTTACTTATAATTCATCGTTAGTGAATGTTTTTTCATTATGAAGCGTTACCATAGGCTTACACAAAGTTTTACGATTTGAACTCGTTTGGCTATCACCCCTTAATGAGTGGAGTTCGGACATCACATTGAACTCGAAATGATGTTTAGCAAACATTTTTTATACAATACAAATAAACGTAACAAAATATAAGTGACACTTTCGTTTACACATAATTTTCAACATTGTCGATATGGTATTATTGAAGTGAACTTTCTTTAGAATCGTTGTGGTTTGAAAATTAATGGAAATAGAATTTAGCCTACTTATTATTTTTTATATTTCTAATTCAATTGATTGATAACTACGCATAGAAATGTCATGTAGCCGTAGCTCAATTATAATGTACTGTACATTATACGGACCGACGAAGGCGTCGATTCGGAACCCAAAGCTCATTTCTTTTATTACTTGTTTTTTTAAAGAAGTATAGGCAGATGAAATATAGCTTAAATTTTTAGCTAGTCTGTCTGCTATATATAACATAAGGAAAATTTACCAAAATCCGTCAAGAATTTCGTTAACTACAAATTTTCGTCCATTATCCTGGAGAACCCCTTGCGTTTTATGGCACAAAAAGTATTCTAGATGTAACGTTTATATTAGTTATCACTGTACCAAGTTTTGTCAAAATTGGTTCAGTACTTTCAGGGTGATACGTGTTCACATGGAGAGACAGACAACGAAAATTGTAAAAGGATTATTTTTGGCTTGTAAATCGGTAATAGCAAAGTCTATCCCGATTATAATTTTCAAAAAATATTTCATGTACAGATTTGGCTTAGTTACAGTTTTATTATACTAACTAGCTGATGCCCGCGGCTCCACACGCGTTTTTTTTAAATGTATTAAAGAAATGTAAAATTGTAAGTAGGTGTTTACATTACAGAAATACTTTTTCATAAATATTTGTAACTACGACACGCACGCCATCTACTGTAACATTTAATGCGTAGATTAGATATGTGAATACTAATAGTATAGCGAATGGGATGGGATTTATCATCTGCAACATACCTGGAACTTTAACCTACTATATACCACCCTCAGTGCTATATAAGAAAGTAATGAAAATGTTAAGCTATATATTATCGAACAATATTAGTTAAATCTTTTGTTATATAGATATATCATGCCCATTGTAGATATAATTGTGTTATTATTATACGTTGCTATAATCACTGAGTTATGTAGACGCAAACGCAGTAAATAAAACAAAATGGTCGCCAAATTGACCAAAAAGATAATATAATTCAAATTACATACAAATATATGACTTTCAATTAGGTATACTTATTCTTGGAGTCCAGTACAGCGCATGTCTCATGCGTTGGTTTACAGTAAACAACATATTTTGAATTAATTTCACACGGACCAATTCACAGGTCATCACTACTACGAAGTCTTGGTTAACAAAATAAAAAATAGTCTAAGATATTTCTTATATTGAGTTATCTGCCAGTGAAAGTCCCGTGAAAATCAGTTCAGGCATTGCGGATATTCGACTGCAGCCGAAGGAAAATAATAAACCTAAATTACTATTTATGAGGTCTGCTATCTACCAGTGAACACCCCGTGAAAATCGGTTTAACCATTTTGGAAAGAGCATTGCGGACGAAGCCGCAAACAAATAAAATAGAATATGTCAACCGCTATAATTACGGCTATCTGCCAGTAAAATTCCCGTTAAAATAGGTCCAGTCGTATTGGAGATTACCAGGAACAAAGAAACAAACAGAGAAAATATAATAATATAAAAATATTGACAAGATATAAAAGATTTTTTTTTGTTATTTGTAGCCATATCCATTTACCAAAAAGTTGTTATTTTAATTTCACATATACACACCTTATTTTTATAATACGTAATAGATTACAAATAAAAAATTGGAAATAAAACAAACGTAGAATAAATATTTTGAACAGAAACACAAAATAGACTTTTAAAATGTTTGCAATAGAAAGTTACCACGTTACCATGGCAACGTACATAATACTAACGTTAACACGCAGCAAAAGGAAAAAGCAGCCCGATTTTGAAACATTCTTCTTTGGTGCTCCGCTCTTATTGGTGTTAGCATGATAATATATAGCCTATATATAATACAATTGTTTAGCATAACACAATAAATAAATATCGATTATTATAATTATGTTTAAGATAAGTCGACATTGCGACATCTCTAGTGGTAGCTGTCTGCGATAGTGCTTCCAGTATTAGTTTTGCATATCAGAAACTTATAGTGGTTGAGTCGAGTCGGCACCAACTGAAACTTATACCTTATCGGAGTCCAAATTAAATTACCACCAAGTATGCTTGTGAAATCGATATCACTATTCATTTAAGTAAATGTGAAATATATATAATAGGTCTTTACCTATGAAATTGCCTTCAGCACCTAAACAATGTCCTAAACGAAAACTTAACCCTAAAAAAGCGATGGTCACTGTTTGGTGGTCTAGCGCCGGTGTGATTCATTACAGCTTCTTACCACACGGGGTGAGCATTACTGCAGATGTGTACTGTGAAGAACTGAACACAATAATGGAGAAGCTGGCACATCTCCAACCAGCATTGGTCAATCGCTCGTCTCCGCTGCTCCTGCACGACAACGCGCGACGTCATACTACACAGCAGACGGTCTCCAAGTTGCAAGAACTGGGGTTGGAAGTTCTCCGACATCCTCCCTACTCACCAGACCTTGCGCCTACAGATTACTACTTTTTCCAGCATTTGGATAACTCCTTGGCGGAGAAAAAAATTCAATACTCGAGAGACAGTATAAAATGCCATTGAAGAATGTATTGCCTCCCGTCCAACTGATTTTTTTAAGGAGGGCATCAATAAGCTGCCACTGCGTTGGCAAAGATGCATTGATTGCATGGGTGATTACTTCGATTAATACAAATAAAAAATACATGAAAAAAATTCGTTTAAATGTATTCATACAAAACGACAATTTCATAGGTAAAGACCTAATATATTAGTTCACTTTAAATAATTAATATGTAAATATACGACGTTTTACGTGAATATAAGACAAAACAAACTAATTATATTTATATATTCGCAGGATCATCGCCTTCACTTATATAATTTTGATGGAATCCAACGTAGAGCGGCTCGAATCGTCGCCAACCAGGTGCTGTCTTTAAGGCGTCGAGCTTCGTAGGAACGTTGCGTCAATTAGCATTCTTCACAAAATTTACAACTGAGAGCGCTCCGAAGAGCTGTTCCCATTCGTACTTGCTGCTGAGTTCCACTACTGAACGACTCGCCACAAATTAAAATTCCATTCATGTGATCTTGATGGTTGGAAGTCTTCTATTGTACGGTTTTCACTCCCAGCGGTGCCGTCTCCGGACCAATATAACCTACAAACATTCTAGAATCGAGGCTACTCCTTTCTCAACGCATCTGTGATGCCCTCATGGCTCAAGTGTCTATGGGCGGCGGCGATAACTTATTGTCAGGTGATCCGCCTGTTCGTTTGCCTCCAATCACATAAAAAAATGTTAAATAATGAACAACGCGTGACTTGACGAAAAGTTTAATCATCATTAAAATAGCTTATGCTCCGAGGAACTGCGAGTTGTTTTTTTATTCTAATTCGGGCAAAGTTTGTGTTGCGTTCCCATGGAGACGAGGCTTATCTAACTCGAGAGACGTTAAAACTTGCTAAATTGTTACTGTAGTCTCTGTATATTAACATTAAAACAACTTACGTTTAAAGAATACCCTAAGTTTCGACGTAAACGTAAATAAAACATTTTCTTATGAATCGGTAAAGTTTTATAACAGAGATTTTTGTCTTGAATATCCCGTGTGAGTCCGGCGAACTTAGCGAACGGGCTTTTCAGATTATATATTTATTTGAGGAAATGTTTCCAACACCCGAGGGATACGTGTTTCAACTCGGCTCCCTTTTGTGAATGTTAATTAGGAGTTCGTTGATATTTGGTAAGTGCATATGTTGGAATATTTTTACTCAAATAAATGTGAGTGTGACATGAGCTCGTTAAAATGGGAAATACAACTTCATTATCGTTACCGGAGTGACCGTAATGTGAGTAAAGAATTCAGTTATTTTATCATCTCGTAGTCAATAGGGACATATTTTATGGAACTTAAGGACGCGCTCTCAATTTTTCGCGGTTCAATTTTGGCATCGAGTCCAACTAGACACGTATAGCTCACGCACACAGACACGATAACTGAAAACCGGGGGATTATAGCGCACTTTAAACGACTTCCATACTTTTATAAAAAATATTACAATATTTTCTTATTATTGATGTTCTACATTTTGTTATATTTGATGCCATAGTATCAAAATAAATCATAGTTTCTCAAGGTCGTACTATGTCAAGAACAGTTTAACTAGACCTAAATATGTATATGTAATATACAGAAACATCGAATTTGAGCTTAAATATTTAGCCCCTTAGTGCCAGATCAACATTCTCATGAGGATTAGTATTGTGGTAATTGGATCATAGTCTAGATAATAGCTAGAAACATCAAGTTTGTGATTAGATGTTTAGTCTCCCAGTGTAGGAGCAAGGTTTCAATTTTTTTAAGTTTGATTAAGACAGTATTTATGATAACTGAATCTTAGTATAGATAATATTTAAAAACATCGAGTTTGCGATCAAAGGCTTAGTGTCATAGTGTCAGCTAAATTTTTCATATCTTAAGGACTAGATGAGAGCTTTTTCATGATAAAAGAATTTAAATATTTATAATAGTTACAAACAGTTTGAGCTCTGATGTTGAGTTTTGTCGTATCAGATGAGAGTGTCATTTCTCATAGACCAAGTGAGTAGCTGTATTATGATAACAGATTTTAGTACTGATAATCGCTAGAAACATTAACTTTGCATTCACAGGACTAGTCTTATAGAATCAGACTGAATTCATAGTAACGACAAACATCACGTTTGGGTTCAGATGTTTAGTTTCACAGTGTCGGATGAAAGTTTTATTCTTTCTTTTCTTATTTCTACATTAGTATATTATCTATGGTTTTATTTCCCATGGACTAGATGCGTATCTTTTTAAAGATAACAACATTTTTGTATAGTATAGAGTAGCTAAAATTATAGAGTTTACGCTGAAAGTGTATATGTATAGTGTCTGATTAATGTTTAATTCCTCATGGGCTAGGTAAGTAACTATATTGTGATAACTGAGTTTTAGTATATATAGATTTTAGCTACCAACATTGAGTATGCGCTCAGAGATTTAGATAGGAGAATTTTTTAATTAGCGTTTGCTTCTATATCAAAAATAATTCTGTCAACAACAACAACAACATACTACAAAACACCTGAATTGAAGTTGTAATAACTGTAGCACAACGGGCAGCATATGATGGTCATTGTGTAAAACGAACCCTAATTCCACCGACAAATTTTGCATCTCTAGCTTTGATAGACTTTTAACCAAATAATTCATTTCATTATAAATAAGAGACCATGTTCTGATCTATCTATATATTAGAATAAAACTGTAGCAAGAACAAATTTGTACATTAAATATTTTTTGAAAATTTTGATCGGGGTAGACTTTGTTATCGATATAGAAGCCAAAATTAATCCTTTTACAATTTTTATCTGTCTGTCTGTCTATTTTTCTGTCCCTGTGAACACGTATACCTCTGAAAGTACTGAACCAATTTTGATGAAACTTGACACAGTGATGACTAATATTACAGATAATATTATTAGGATACTTTTTGTCCCATAAAACGCAAGGAGTTTACCATATATATAACGATAGACAAAAATTTGTAGTAAATGTAACTAGCCTTTTTTGCGACATCTTAGTACAAGAGCCCGCAACGTTGGAAGAACGAGAATTTTAGAAAAGCTGGTTCTTTTATATGAAGATATATTATGCACTTCCAAACAGGATTCAGAATACCTGGTAGCCAATTAACGTTGTGTTTTTTAATAAGCCTCACACCTTTACAGGTCATAATTTTGATTTACAAATAATTTAAGGAACATTTTTTTCAGTAACTTTTAAACGCTATTAAAAACATGAATTTATCACTGCCAGACAATTTTGTTATTGACAATAATGTGCCCGATGGTATTCTTTATAAATAAAATAATTCATTTCAAACCATTTTATTTTTTCTATTGCAAAGGTCATATGTTATTTTATTAACCATTATGATATTGAGATTTCACCGTAAACAATGAAAAACGAAGATAAACGTAGACATATGACTTAGGACTGACGCCATCTTGAATACATGCATCTATAACAGGCAGTTCCACAATTATCGCTATCTTTATCATACAACCAGTGTTGCGCTAACCTATAGCTATAGCTAAGTTATTCTATACATATTATTATAAATTTACCGTCTTTTATGTCTAAATAAAATAATATTAAAATGACAGCTATCGTAACATGGTTTGAACATACTTATTTTATTTACAAAAAAAAATAGCATCGGGCACATTATTGTTAATAACAAAAATGTTTGGCAATAATAATTTCATGTTTTAGTAGTGTAGTAGTAGTGTTTTAAAGTTAGTGAAAAACAAATCATATAAAAATCAATATTCTTGCCTGTAAAGGTGTGATATGCACTAATAAACGCAACGTTTACCGGCATGGCAGCCAGGTAGCCCGCACGCTGTTTGGAAGAACATAAAGATATATAAAAAACTGGCTTATCCAAATTCGTTGTCGAAACCGTTCCTAGCTCTCCTAGACGAATAGTTACAGGCTAGTGACATTTGATGCGTCGTGCTCATTTTTTTTAAATATTTATATTTTTCTTCATTATTATTTATTTTATGAATATATTTTATCGTTTAATTTACTATTTAACTCTATAGTAAACGTCTACAAAAAAGGGAAAGGAACTTCGTTAGAAACTGGGGGTCCATAGACCTCTAAAGCTTTTTTTTACATTACCGCCAATATACGTAGGTTAGTTTTTATTTTAAATGAACCCGGTAGATGATGCTACGAGCGGGTTGTAGGCTTATTTTAAAAGATTTCTCACATACCATCTGGGTATATGTTTAAGTGAGTCCCTTGATAGTTTGGATTCACAATTGGAAACCGTAGGTGTGGTTGCAGGTTTTAGGTTTATTAAAATTTTTCGCATTTAAAAATATAATCGACACCAGTGATAATCGATTTGGTGCAGACGAAGTTGCGCGGGTCATCTAGTAAACAATAAGCATACTCGATTTTTTTGAAAGATTACATTTGTTTGTAAATGCTGCAACGAGTTTATGATATTATTGAAAATATTCTGAATAGATAATAAAATATAATAAAGAGAATGCGAATACGACATATCCATTTCTATCCATGAAGCAGCTCCCTAGGTTTACAACTAATTTTTTTCTTAGATGTAATGTAGATAACTGGGATTTTATTTTATGTCATTTAAACTTGACTATATGTAGTATGAGCAGCTTTTTTTTAAATTAAGATAATCGTAAATTTACTGAGATTTCCATACCGAAAAGCAGGGTGTTTTGCGCGAGAATTGATTTTTTTAAATGGAAACCTATTAATTTGGAAAAAAAGTCATCTTTACATCATTGTTGAAGGTTCAATGTATCTGTAGTTAGCTACTATGTTAACCAAAGTTCAATAGCTTTGTTGTAAATCTTACCGAAAAACAGTCAAAATGGACCTTTTTTGAGAGCGCGTCCTTAACTAATCGTATGTAACTTGTAACACGATCCTCGCATGAACCTTTGTGTAAATTATGTATTGTAATAGATATTGGTTCCGGTTTCAGTGCAGAGGAAATACGATTTTGTCACTAGTAGTCTGCATTCGCTGTAATATTACGTCGAGAATCGATATAATGGGTAAGTAATTACTGTTTCCGCGGTGTGGTTGGATATCCGGTGACGTCAGTATATATTCGCGCCAAATTCATAACGTACGATCACATATTTATCATTAGCTATTTCACTGTGTAACAAATTGACGACATATATAGAATGAATTTTTGAATCGTAATAGTAAATATAAGTTACCGTAACCGTTGTACCTAAAATAAAATGTTCTTAGGAAATTGTTCATTTTTTGGGACAGTGCGACCTGTAATCATAGTTTTCAAGAAAAAAAAAAATACATTTTGAAAAAACTTTCCAATTTACAAAAAAAAAACATGTTTACATCGAATGCTTAAAAAAATAGGTTGTGTAATATTTATTTACTATATCGCTATCGTTTTCAGATACTATATCATGATCTTAATACGTTTTTCTTTTTTTTATCGGAGTTCGGCAAAGTGACTTTACTGTGCCTGATGGTGAGCACAGTATCATCTAAAAACAATGGCGACTACCGAGAGACATACTATCCCTCACCGGTCGCCGCTGTCATGCCGGCCTGCATAAATGTCTCTTCACGTTACGCTTGAAGGACCCCATATTATAGGAGGGAGGGAACACACTGGAGATGACGCTCCCGATGTAATCCCTGAGATTGAGGTCGCTGCGAATATCTATACCTAAGATATTAAGGCTATCTCGCATTGTGAGCAAGTCGTTCTGGAGAGCAGGAAGAGGGGTAAATGGAGATGTTTTGTATGTAAACGCGCACACCTGTGTTTTGCTAGCATTAAACTCGACCAAATTGCTTGCTCCCCATGTTGATATGAGATGCAAGGACCGGTCGAGTTCAATGACAAGTTCCTGCCGTCTCTTTTCTGTTTCTCCCCGACTGCAAGAAGGCTTGCTGTAATAGCTGGATGGTGCTGATGGTGGATGAATGGATTGTGCTGTCATCTGCATAACAATGAATATGGCCTAAAGGCAACATATCATTACAGAATGTCTTAATTGATGAATATTTTTTATACATCTTATTACGCGTTTTATATAACGAATCCGCTGACTGAATGCGTTATGTATTTTATAATTATTCCTTGTAATTAAACATATTTATATTAAATCTTTTTTGAAGAAGTATTTTTAAGAAATAATTTTATTACTTTTTTAGAGTATACTATGTATATTAAAAAGAATGAGGAATTGTCTGTGAAAACTGTGGAACTGACAGAGTTATACAATATTAATAATTTTTGCTGTAACAATAATGTAACGGTGCAACGCGTATGACAGTATGCTTTTAAAACTCAAACGTGTGTGTTGGCGCGTCACATCTCGCCTCGAGTCGACTCAGGAGGAGCTTCCGCATAAATTAAAGGATTCCACAGAAACTTCAGTATGTAGGTCGAATACTTAATCGTTGGGATTTACGAGCGATCGACTTTTAGCTACCTCCTCGACCCCTCTCCCGCTTTCCGCACACCGCACGTCAGAAACATCGTTCGAATGCCACAACTACCTCCACTCCCTGAATAAATTACAATTTCTACTGACTATTTTATACAGATTTTAATGATTAATAAAGAAAATGTAAGTAACTGAAAAAGGTTTTGGTTACTGAGAGGTTTCCATTAATCGAGTAACTGGTCCACGTCCGCGCTCTCATTTTAGACAACGTGCCAGAGCTGACGTTGAAACAAAGCCGCTGTGAGTGTTTGAAAGCGACTGACACGCTCACCTCGCTCGCCCCACCCCCTCATACAGAATAAACTACACTTATTTGTACTATCAAAACTCTTGTTCGCAGATTTCTCTTCACATCTTGTTTTAATCCTATTAAACGAGAAGAAATTATATAAAAAAACAATAAATTGCACATAATTACGAGTTGAGAATGTGAGTATGAGAAGTTTATCTGAATACCACGAAGAATGTATATGGAGAAACTACGAAGTAGTTAAAATTATTCTGAAGCTTGTGGTAATTGTAATAAACCATTGTGAAAATCCATGCGGTATGACGGCATCTGTTTTCATTAGTCATAACAGGCTTGTACTATTAATATTTTTATTTTATTTACTAGCTGACCCGTGCAACTTCCTCTGCAACAAATCGGTTATCACTGGTGTCAATTGTATTTTTAAACGCGAAAAATTTTAATAAATCTAAAACCTTATTGCAACCACACCTAAGGTTTCCAATTGTGAATCCAAACTATCAAGGGACTCACTCGTTTGATATACCCAGATGGTATGTGGTATGGTTTTAAAATAACCTTACAACCCGTTCGTAGCATCATCTACAGGGTTCAATTAAAATAAAAACTAAACTACATATATTGGCGGTAATGTGAAAAAAAGCTTTAGAGGTCTATGGACCTCCCGTTTCTAACGAAGTTCCTTTCCCTTTTTTGTAGACGTAGAGTTTACATTATAAAATATCAAGTTGATAGAGTTAAATTGTAAATTAACGATAAAATATATTCATAAAATAAATAATGATAAATGAAACACTGAATGATATCATAACTATTTTCAACTTGTATTAAAACTTTTTCACACTCCATTGTATTGAAGAAAAATATAAATATTAAAATAATATTTGAATGGCGGTAGAGCCACGCTGAAGCTATTACTGGTGTCAGCATGAATGGGTCGGCTCGCCCGGGGTAGTACCACCCTCTCATAGAAAACCGACGTGGAGTAACAGTGCTTGCATTGTTGCGTTTCGTTCGGTCAGTGAGAGCGCTGGAGGCCCACCTCCCCTCCCCTCTCCTCTCTCCTCTCCCTCTCCCTCCTCTAACCCTTCCCCCCAAAGGGTGGAAACGCACTTGCGACTCCTCTGGTGTTATTAGTGTCCATGGACGGTGGTGATCACTTAACATCAGGTGACCCATATATTCGTTTGCCAACTATGGCATAAAAAAAAATGAGCACGACGCGTCAAATGTCACTTGCCTGTAACTATTGGTCTAGCAACGGTTTCGACAAAGAATTTCAATAAGCCATTTTTTTATTTATCCTGGCTGCCGGTAAACGTTGCGTTTATTAGTGCATATCGCACCTTTACAGGCAAATATATTGATTTTTATATAATTTTTGAATGTTTTGTTTTTTACTAACTTTGAAACGCCACTAAAACATGAGATTATTGATGCTATTTTTTTGTAAATAAAATATAGTATGTCCAAACTATGTTAAGATAGCTGTAATTTTAATATTATTATTTTTTTAATGAAGGCTTAGTCACCTGCGCGAATATATCGCCTAAGTGACATACAACTATATAACAATAAGAATGACAATAAACTTAACAATAGCTTATATTAATTTTGTACAATTCCTTAGCATCTTTCGAAGTGGGGTCAGACAATAACGAATTGCACAAACCAGTGTCGAACGAACCAGAAGCATTAAGCCGAGATCTAATATCTTCGTTTCGAACACATTCTGCCAGGATGTGGTGCACATCATCGATGAGCTCACAACTCTGGCAGAGTGGTGATGGTACTTTACGCATCAGGTAGGCGAACTTTTTACATGGAATGTGTTCTGAGCGTAATCTTTTTCCTGTGATTGCTTCCCGACGGCAAATCGTACTGTTATCAATCCACGGTGACCTTAAGGGGCGTGGCTGATTCATTCTGTACCATATTCGGTTTGTTTTAGAACGCTCATCAAAGTATTCCTTCCAATGCGAGTATCAGCTATTTTTAAATACTGAGCATACATCCAAGTAAGTTGGTAAAATATTAATAGGAGCACCTTCGGAGGATCCTTCTCTAGCTAAAAGATTAGCTCTTTAATTCTCAGTTATACCTATATGAGAAGGGATCCATTGTAAAAGAATTACTTTTTTCTTTGATTTAAAATCTAGTAATTGCTTCAAAATAGTGTAGGCTATCGGTATTCCTCGAAAAGTCGAGATAAATCGAGCTACGTGTTGAAGAGCACTTTTTGAATCGGATAAAATAGCAATCTTAATGGACTCAGTTGATTATGCAAATGATAAGGCCTCTGCAATTGCTATCAATTCAGTGTGCATAATTGAAATATATTCATCAATTTGAAATTTCATAAAAGTTTTGGAATTTGACTCAAAAAATGCGGCTCCTAAATAAGTAACAGCTTTAGATCCGTCAGTGTATATTTTACACAAAATTTTGATAATATTTATTTATATATTGAAGACAAATATTTTTTATTTGAAGAATATCATATTGACGCTTTGGCTTCCAAATACCATCTACATCTATTTTAATTATATTGTGCAAATCAATGTTATCGACCCAGGTGTGTAAAGTGAACATTTCATGTTTTATACTTGTTTGAATTGGAGTATTTTTATATTCAGAAAAAATAGAAACTAATAATGGTTTTTTTCTGTTAGGCCAATAGAGTGATTGGAATATGGACAGTTCTTCTAATACATGAGATAGTTCATTTTTTTCGAATGACTTAAATTTAAATAGAATTTTGCCAGTTAAATATCTTAGTCTCCTAAGATGTAACGGACATATGCTTAATTCGCTTTCCATAACATGGATTGGTGTACTTTTAATGAAACTCCCGATAATTCTCATAGCCTGGTTTTGGACTTTTTCAAGTTTATAGAGGTTAATCTGAGCACTATTATCATAAAGAAAGCTCGCATAGTCAATTCGACTGCGTATAATATTGAAGTATAAACGAACTAAATGTTGTTGATGAACACCCCAATTAGAACCGGCTAATGTTTTGAAAACGTTTAGAAACTTAGAGCTAGATTCTGCAACTGAATTGATATGTTTACTCCATTTTATGTATGATAAAGATAGCCGTAATTGTGTAAGCGCCTGTTATAGACGCATGTATACAAGATGACGTCAGTCCCAAGTTATATATCTACGTTTATCCTTGTTTTTCATTATTTACGGTGAAATCTCAATATCATAATTGTTAATAAAATGAAATATGTACTTAGCAATGGAAAAAATAAAATGGTTTGAAATGAATTATTTTGTTTATAAAGAATATCATCGGGCACATTATTGTCAATAACAAAATTGTATGGCAATGATAAATTCATGTATTTAATAGCGTTTAAAAGTTACTGAAAAAAAAACAATCTAAATTTTTATCTGTAAAGGTCTGATGCGCATTAAAAAACCACAACATTAACCGGCTACCAGGTATCCTGAATCCTGGTTTGGAAGGGCATAATATATCTTCATATTTAGAAGCAGCTTTTCTAAAGTTCTCGATCTTCCAACGTTGCTGGCTCTTGTACTAAGGTGTCGCAAAAAAGTCTAGTTACATTAACTAATTTCTTTTCTTTCGTTATCCTGGAGAATCCCTTACGTTCTATGAGAAAAAAGTATCCTAGATGTAACCTTGTAATATTAGTTATCACTGTGCCAAATTTTGTCAAAATTGGTTCAGTATTTTCAGAGTGATGCGTGTTCACAGGGACAGACAGACAGACAAACATTTTAGAAAGGGTTATTTTTGGCTTCTGTATCGATAACAAAGTCTACCCCTATCAAAATTTTCAAAAAATATTTAATGTACAGATTTGGCCCTGTTACAGGTTTATTATAATATAGATAGATTAGTTGTACACACTAATCAAACTGTCGAAGTGTAAATAATTTAATTTCTTTATTATCGTGCTAGAAAAACATAATCGTGATTGTTATACTTTTACGAAGTAGGTGTTCGTAATATATAAAAAAAATATTTACTTTATTTACGAACATTGTGTAAGCTTAAAAATGAGGAAAGTTTTCATAATTAAAAATTAATCGTGGCAGATTGTCTCGCAGACAGCTCGCATTTGTTGACGGCTTACAGTTCCAGGTAATTTGTATAGCGAGTGCGGAGGAGCCGACTCACGCGGTGTAGTGGGAAGGGAAGGCCGTGACGGCGTAATTCCACATGACATTTTTAACACAAATTATTCAAGAAGTTAATTTACGACTGCCTGCACTGGATGAAAAAAAAGTACATCAAGTCATCCTCTTTCCGTTACGAACACATACATGTAACGAAATAAAATGCGAACTGATCGTCAGTCTGTCAATGTTTCTGAACATCTCGCAATGTCTTCTGTTCTGACTAAATAACTGTTGAATGAAGATTTTTAAAACTTTTTATTTAAAACTTTGTCTTTACAATTACAAACACAACAAAAAAAGAATTATTCAAATAGGTACTGCCGTAGTTAAGTGATTCCCATACATATATTCGGCAATCGATTTTAATTTATAGAAATGGATTAATGAAGTAAAATAATTCAAGACTAATTTAAAATCAGACGCTATTTAGAATACTGGAGGGCAGTTGAAAAGGTGTCGGTTGTAGTGTTATTCACACAAAGCCATAGAGCAACGAGTACATTTAGAGCTCATTGAGATGTCTGTGAAGTTGGCATACAAAGATATCGGAATCGTGAAACAAAAATGAGTGCTGAAATCAATAGTTCAAAAGTTTCTGAAATTTAGAAAAATAGTTCCGCATATTAAAGACCCTACTATACTATAGATGAGTTTAGTTCAATAATTAATATAAACTTATTTCGTCGAAAGAGGAACGTAGTGGAAACACGTAGATACATTTTATTGTTACGTAAGAAGGTACAGGTACAGGAATCTTCCAAAGAATCACTATGTTTAGAAAAGAATGCACTTTCCTTTAGCATCTAGTATCTTTCTACAAGAATAAATTGCATATTTTTAATCCTGTAAGTAATCCTTTGAAAACTTGTTCATTATGATTAATATAATTTCAGGCAACAGCCATAGCCGAGATGTGCCGCGCACCCTTGAGCTAGTTGTCAAAATAAAAACGGCTGAGTGCCTTAAGCGCTCGCCTTAGTAGTCTGGGGAAGCTGTTAAGACATTGCATGGTCAATAGCGTAGTCAGTTCGAAAAAAAAAGCAAGACTTGAAAGACTCTTTCTGCGAGACCAAGACTAAGGGCGTAATACCAAGACCAAGACCAAGACCAGGTGTATTGACACAAGACCAAGCCAAGTCTAGTCTTGGTCTTGCATTTGAAGAGCAATAGTTTTATGTAACTCATTGTTTATTATTGCGATAATTTAATAGGATGCACGATAAATAGCTGAAATGCATTATAACGATTTTCAGGATTTCTTGGGTAGTTATAACTATAGGAACTTTTATCGCGCTTAACGCATGCCATAGGTTATTAAGTGAACACTAGAGCATGCTCATCTAGTTTAGGTTATGTGACAATTGTACGCACCCATTACACCCATAACATTCAAGCGGGTTTGTATACCGCCGAGCTATCGTCATATGTTTCTAATTTTCATGTTATTAATATCTGCTTCACGTGGTAAATCGAATTATCCTGGTTTGAATTTTGTCTTTGAACTACGCATATTGGAGTGTATTCCCATTTCACCAGGCGCACACACACATACACACACACACACACACACACATGTGAGTTGAACCAAAACTCGTATAGAATATTAATATCGTAATTCCGGCGATGCGAGTCCAATAACGAGGGACGTTTTATCTGATTCCGTGACCCCGAGCGGACCTCTTTAAAATTTAATCACAAAGTTTCCGGATGAAGTCGTAATGTTAGGGATACTTGCGGTGGGTAATCTGTTTATGTTAAGAAGCTTTTACAAACGCCGGAGTTTCTCGGTTCAAAATACTTGTTTCCACAAATTTTACAATATTTTTTTAAGCAGTCTCTTTTCTTTTTGGCAGTACTTTTTAACCGTCTTCCAAAAGGAGGAGGTTACTACGTTCGGCTGTATGTATTTTTTTTTGTATGTTAATTGATATATCCGTCAATTATGAACTGATTTTAATAATTCTTTTTTTATTTGAATTGGTTATATTCAGAGGTGGTCCCATATAAATTTGAAGAAAATATTCAACCCCTAAGGGAGTGAAATATCGTTTATTTGATTTTTTTACGTTGCCGACACTGCTTGACGCAGCCATATGGTATTTTATTGGTACCATTCAATTGGTTTTGAGATGCTCTTTCCAACCCAAAACGATTTCTTTATTTGGATATGGCTTTTTCGACGCGTATAGGCCGACATTATATATTTTTTGATATTTTATTTTTATTTTAACCCCTTATTACAGTCACGATTTTACACTAACGTTTTATATATAATCGATAGACTTTGACAAGAGCTGTAGATGAAAACTTGAACAAACGTCGTAGCTTCCCCGAGTCGAAAGTTATACTAAATTTCTACATTAGTATATTATCTATGATACTAAATCTAAATCTCAAAACGCAGTAGAATGAACTCAAAATGGCGGCACTTCCTCCCACGCCGTGTGAGATGTATTACAGTCTTGATTTAGCGTAATAAATTATTTGATCCTTTAGCTATTCAGTGGTATAATTTTGGATGTAAAGAATAGATTCGAAAGTACATTGCCTAACTGTTTCCTCCGATTTTGTTATTATTAGGTTTTTTGGATTGCCCTAGTGTTGCCCAAATACAAGACCAAGACCAGACTTGGTCTTGCGTAAATATACCTGATCTTGGTCTTGGTATTGCACCCCCAATCTTGGTCTTGGTCTTGATCTTGCAACAAGAGTCTTGCAAGTCTTGCTATTACCTCTTTGTCTATTGCTCTTTATTAAACACGTTAGGTTAAACCTTAGATCAATCCAAGAGATAGGTAGATTTTTAGCTTATGTTGGCGACGCAGCGTAAATTTAGCGAAATATAGACATGTGTTGGCGCGCGCATACCAATATCGGTCTGACGCCATATAGGGCACTGTGAGGACAATTCTAGTGTACCCAATTTTTTGTGTTAATTTGTGTTTTTCATGGTAATTAATAGGAATTGCGTAATAATTGTATTGTATTAATAGGTTTAAAGCTAAAAAGCATATATAGCAATAAAAATTAACGTAGAATCTTTAAAATTGTAGAAGTAAACATTCTGTATCATATTACGTAAAATATTAGAACTTGTGGATTTTTTGAGTAAATTACGTGTTAAATAATGTATAATTGTATAAAATAGTAATAAAAAGTAATGAAAGTATATAAAACGGCCAAAAAAGGCCAAAGTGAAAAATAGGAAAATGGAATTTTGTCGTAAAAACATATGTTTTTCGTGTATAACTTTTTATGTATTTATCGTATAATTAAGCTAATTATTGCATTGTATCGAGCCTTCCGAGACGAATCTATTGATATATAACACATAATTATTATAATTGTAATTAAGAAAATATTTGGTAAAATATCGCAAATTCATAGTAAAAATAACGATGTAAACAAGTAAAAATCGTAAGAGCCACCGCGGCTCTCATTACGGTATAGCCTCGAACTACTTAAGCTCGACGGGGGCCCCGTAAAATCGTGGCAGGTTCTTAGCTAATCAGACCATCTACAACAGAGTGTCAATCGTAAGAAGATCATCGGAAATTCATCGTGCATCGTTTCATCGTGGAAAATTCATCGTTCGCCGTGAGTCATCGGATTCAAGCCGTCGCTACGCATCGAAGCGCTGCTACGCCAGGAAGAACCCGCGTTTTCGGTCTGATCCGTGGCTACTGGCCTGCCTGTTCTGCGACCTGTACCCGTGTACAGTGACCGCTGTAACCGCGATTCGCGTAATTGTAAGGACTATTGTAAGTCTGTCGAATAAATTCCCCTTCGGCGAAACGTGCAGTTTGGTGTTGCCCGCCAGCGTCCCGGATCCTTTCCCCTTCACCCTCTAACCTTCCCCTCTCCCTAGTCTCCTACCCCCCAGCACCCGTGACTGGGCCCGGTCGTGGGTATTCGGGGGTTCCGTCCCTTTTAGCTTATATTTACATATACATAGTAAAGTTCAATCAAATTAACTAAATTCATAATGTATATTATATGTATATTGTATGTAATAAACAGGTTTGTCAAGGACAATTTGCTGGAATAAAAATATACAATTCTTTCTCCTAGAATGATAGTAGATGTTGCCTTAAACCTGAAGACTCTGTATTTGTTTTAATTTCATTTTTTTTATACTGACACACTTAAGAAATAACTATATGAGTCGCAGAAATTAATTCGTAAAACAAATTAAATTTGCTTTTTGGTTTTAGAGTATCTGGATCGGATGCTACAACTCGCACTACTCCGATTAGAATTAATTAAATCTTCGTCACTCATGTTAAATTGTAAACTTATTAATGTGAGAACAATTATAATTCTCTGAACTCGAAGCAAAGTAAGGGTATATATTTAAGTCTATATTTATCTACACATCTAATAAGACTGTAAATCTAACGTACTTTTTAGATTCTTGTGAAAAAAATTGTTGCAGGTGTCATGGAATGAGTAACAGAATATATTTCAATCATCTTTAGAAATATCTGTCTGTCTATCTGTCTGTTTATTTGGACACGTCACTGCTAAAGTACTGCGTTCACGATAAAACCGCACTAAGAAAGTCATAAAGCATATCCTCGAGTAACATTTAGTTTAGGTTTCATTAAAATCGGTTCACTCTATCAAATATATTCTACCAAAAGTTATTGTAATTTTAATGACGACGCGACATAAGTACGAGAGAAAAGTAAATAAGTTAATGAGCTTAATACATTCACATGATTTTATTAGTCACAGTTTTTTTACATTAGGTTCCACGCGCACGGAGTCACGGGCACAACTAGTCTCTAGATATATTCGTAACTATATATGTTAGTGGACATTTCAATGGACGTCATTTTCTTTTATTTTAACCTATACATACAAAAGTAAGCTTTATTACATTTACCCAACATACATTGTTATATCTCAAAAGGATTATGCAGCGTTTTCGAGGAAATCTCCCAAGCCATTTGAATTTTTCCGACTTGTCCAAGAATTATCGTTATATTTCAATCAATCTACACAAAACCTTGATAAATTTATATACTAAAACGTTCCCCATGAATTACTTTATCCACTGGTGAAAACCGTTTGAAGAACCTTTTCGTAGTTTTTGAGTTTATCGCGAACAGACAGACAGACGCGGCAGGGGACTTTGTTTTATACTATGTAATGATACAGTTGTCCACTAACATATATAGTTACGAATATATCTAGAGACTAGTTGTGCCCGTGACTCCGTGCGCGTGGAACCTAATGTAAAAAAACTGTGACTAATAAAATCATGTGAATGTATTAAGCTCATTAACTTATTTACTTTTCTCTCGTACTTATGTCGCGTCGTCATTAAAATTACAATAACTTTTGGTAGAATATATTTGATAGAGTGAACCGATTTTAATGAAACCTAAACTAAATGTTACTCGAGGATATGCTTTATGACTTTCTTAGTGCGGTTTTATCGTGAACGCAGTACTTTAAAACGCTGCCTAATCCTTATGAGATATAACAAAACAATGTATGTTGGGATATTCCCCTTTTATAGATCTACAAAGAAGTCTGTGAAGGCATTTTTAAGGGTAGCCCACTATACTCATTATATTCTCTAAAAAAAGGTGACGTACAATTTGAAAGCTTTTTAGTCAGATACAGTATTAATAATTATCAACTTAAATACTTTAGTTGCATGAAGCATTTCATTGGAAGCATCAATCGGTGGCTAGATCAATACTGTACATTAAATATTTCTATGAAAATTATAATCGGCATGGGCTTTGTTATCGCTATAGGAGCCAAAAATATCTTATTTAGAATTTTTGTCCGTCTTTCTGTCTGTTTCTGTGTCCGCATATCACTCTGAAAGTTCTGAACCAATTTTGAAATTTTGAACCACTGAACGAAACATGACACAGTGATAACTAATATTATAAAGTGACATATAGAGTAATTTTGACCCATAAAACGCAAGGAGTAATCCAGTGTAAATGACAAAAGTCATAAATTTGTGGTATATGAAATTCTTGATGGATTTTAATAACATTTTCTTTGTGTTATTGCAGACAAATTAGTCAAAAGGCAAGCTAATCTTTGACATACAACTGCTCATATTCATAATTCTGACATATGCAAGGTGACTCTTGAAATGTTAACACCCTTCAATAGTGGGGTAGTTCATGGTCACATTTAACATATAAAATACTAATATTAAAACTAATACTAATACAAAACAAAGAGAATCTTAGATAAAGTATGTTTTTAAAAGTATGGGAACGATACTTTAAACGTAAAAAAATCACACCTAGGTTCAATGGACAGAATTAAATGGGATTTTTTCAAGGTTAATTATTACGTAACTCCTTATCGCTGGAATACCACACGGTCGAACAATGGGAAGCGGGTTGCGGGTCGAGGTATAGGATGCGGGCCGGACTGCGCGGCAGCGCACATTGAAAACGATGATTCATCGCGCTTTTTGTGTAAATCAACTGATGTTGAGTCAGTTAGATCAGTTATGCTTTTCTCGAGATAATTAGGTCAAATATTATGCATCAATTTTTTTATTGATTTAGAACCAAAAATGACTAATGATTGTCCTGTAAAAATATTGCCGGCGTCTAACCTAACACGCAGTAGTAACAAAATATGTAGTACAATGACAGAAATTGAGTCAACTTATGTTTGTTTTCAAAAAATTACCTATTACGGCGTTGCTAAACAATGAGTGATTCCAAAATCAAGTTCAGAAGATTTTTTAGAAAACATAAACCTACACAATATTATATTGCGATATAGAAAATAAGTCTCAAAAGTATCTAATAGAGTTTTGTCAGGACATGTGTTGTTTTGATATTTGATAAAATGTATTTCTCCAAATACTTATGAGTATAGGAATTATTGTATGCAGAGATGTAAATTTACGATTAGAATAATTAGTTTAGGCGTTTTCATTTGCCATTCAATACTATATCTATACTAATACTGTGAAGACGGGTAAAGTTTGGATGTTCGGGGTAATAATCCTTGGTCCTACTGATCTGATATTGAAAATTATGTCTAAAACGTATAAGTAGATAATAGTAGAAAGGTGTATTATCTGTCAGTGCTAAAGATTACTTATTATTTTGGCAAATATTTATATTAATTACAATTAATGTAATTAAAATGGGCAACAATGCAATAATATGACGTGCGCTGCTTAAATGTTTTGAAACAAAGGAATAAAATTTGCAGCAAAAAAATTAATTACCTTTAGCTTTACAAAAAAATCCACTTACAGAAACAAAAAGCTAAATAAAAATGGAGATGTCATGGGGATAAAGTTTACTTTGTACAGCATGTTTATTGATAAAGTTGGTCAGAAAATAATGCGAAATAAAAACTACAAGTTGGTAAAATTATTGCGTTGTCGCTGCCGCTGGGCTTATGAGAATAGTAAGCGGGGCATGGTCGTGAGTGGCACAGAAGCTATCCAGATGTTAATGGGAAGACATTATATGTTTGAGTGGGTCGCTGAACTGTTTGGTTACACAATTTAAAACGGTTGGTGTCGCTACAGTCTAGGTTCTAAGTTTTTAAGATTTTTCGAGTTTGGAAATACAATAGAAACCGGTAGTAACTGATTTTACGCAGACGAAGTCGCGCGGGTTAGCTAGTTAGCTACTAAAAGAGGAAGTCTACGTAGCATGACACCATACTTTTATAACTGCCACCTCAACGTTGTCCTGACATACATTATGTATGTCTCTTATTTGGTAATTTAGGCGTAACATAACCGTTTTTTAACGTGAGCAAATCTATCATGGGCCCCCTAATGCCCGGGAGAGCAGCAGAGTCAGTTGATACCCCTACTCACTAGAACTTCATGGTGTAGCAATCGCTGTCTTTATGGGGTGGCATGGGAATGTTTGCGTATTCAAACGCGCCCACTCGCCGCGGCCGCCGTGTCAGGTCCAGGGTTCTATGCCGACCCGCGGCTTAAAACGTACCTAACCTCTGCTTCATCTTTTCGAATGCTTTCAATATTAGTGTGGGGTCAACTGAAAATGCGCAACCTGCTTGTAGAATTGCATGCAGAACTCGAGTTCTTTTAAGGGTTGAATGTGTTATAATAATAATAATTTAACAATGTTCCAATATTATAATTGTATACTTTACTGCGTTTGTACTTATGAGCGTGCAATTATATTCGTATTTCACATTGTGTAAATGTTCTTTATTTATTACTGACATGACGTCATGTACGAGTAGAAAATCATACTAAATACTAATCATACGAAATCATACAGAACTAAATACGTAAAATTGATCACCTTCGTTTAGATTCATTCTATATAGAAATCATAAGAACCTTTAGTCAAGGGCTTGAGTTCCTATCTAGTTTTTTAGTTATTTTGAACAAAAAAGTAATAAACATTCACAAAAATAGTATTTTTATATTATTTCCTAACAAATTATTATTATTTCTTATAAGACTTAAGTGTTCTTACGAACGATCTTATTAAATTACATCTCTTACAGCGTCTTACAGATGTTTAAAACACAAACAGAAACTTCTTCAAATATTTGCTAAAAAGTTCAACAACGATCGCTGTGCCGGAGTGTTGTTTCGTTAAAACTTTCTTTATTTTTTTACAGATTTAAAGCGATTCATCGTCTTTACGCGCATATTTTATTGCATGTTTAGTGTAAAATACTAATTTCACTGTCATTTTTAAAACTGTTTTACTAGATATTAAATTTTTGCAATGTTATATGCAATTTTTCCACGACCAATGAATACTTTGATTACTCTTGATTTTATGATAATAACGATACTTTTGTAATGTTGAAGGATGCTTTTTATAAAGTTAACCCTCGGAATTCTTACGAGACTATTGCGCCGTAGCTAATAAGTGAACGCTCCGCTCATCCGCTGTCAGTCCTTTGAGGTTTACTTTGAAGATGTGTTTAATGTAAGTAATTGAGTGTAATGTAAACGGTGAAAGCCTTTAGACGAGGATCAATTCAGTGCGGATCCAGCATCGGACGGCCACGCTCACAGAAAAAGCTTTTATCTCTCATTTATCATTCAGGAGGGGCGAGTGCGGGTACGAGG
>MU159912.1:25839-41005 GCA_015888305.1 Antheraea pernyi | reverse complement strand
GGGGGGTTCAGGGGCGGCAGTCAACTGTCCCTCTGAATACCGGCGCCTACTAAAACAATTCCGAGTCAGGTTTAATAGTCGTGACGCGTGCCGAGTCACGGTGTCGCGGCGTCACAGCGTGACAGCGTCACGCACGGAATTTACCTCGCAAAGCTTTACGTTACGGTCGCGGTGGCCTCAGTAATGTCGAATGAGAATTCCTGTTTTTATTCACGAGATGATTCGTGGATTTCCGAGTGAACTTTCAAGAATTCTAAAGTTTGCGTTTATTCTTTATACCAACATTATTTGTCTTGTAATGACGTAAAATATGGTTTATTTTTTCAGGAAGAAATAACTTTGTTTTTTATTTTTTTCTCCTCTTTATTTTTATCGAGGGTTTGTTCAAGGAGAACATGCCGCCCTCGCCCATACTACATGCGATAATAACTTACAAAACAACTTATAAATATAATAACCTCTTACAAAATACTATCATAAAACTAAATTGAAAAACAATGTTACAATCACTTTCTTGCCCTTATACCGACGTCCACCATATTATAGACTAATTTGGCTTCTTCCGATGCTGGGTGTGACAATATTTGATTACAAACGCCTATATTATAAGTATGCTTAAATATTTATCTTCTTTGAGAATCGTTACGGACACGTTCCATTAGAATATGATACGCACCTTCTTCTTAATGGCAAGCTTCGCAGTTACTGTTTTCGCTTTGTTTTCATGAAATAGTTAAATTTATTCAATGGAATATGCCCAGAACGAATTCTCAAAGCCAAGAGCCAAGCCATATCATGTTTCTTCTCATCCTGAAGTCTTGGAACCACGGGGCCTATCCCAGGGATGGTTGGATCGTCTTATACTAAATACCTTTCGTTAATGACCTTTCATTAAAATATACGGACCATATGTGAGTGAATTTCTTTTGAACTCAGCTGTAACCTCGCTGTATATTGGTAGACAATCATATGAAATTCCATTTCCTATCGCTTCTTTTGCTAAACTATCCACCATTTCATTTCCTTCTACTTCAATATGAGAAGGCAACCACTGTATTACACTGGACTTATCAAAAGTTACAAGTTTTTGTATCAACCGAATAATTGAATAAGCCCAAATAATGCCACGAAATTTAGATAAACTACATCTACTTATATGTTGAATTGCACACTGTATATATATTACATGTGTATATATTACAAACTTACTATATTTCAAGGCGACGATAACGTAGAATGAGATCATATTTCTATCTCGTAAGCATCTATGAAAAATAAAAATAAAATTGTAATCTATATTATATACCGACATATAATAAAAAAGAAGTGTCTGCATGTAATATCAAAATATTTTTTTTACTGATTGGTTACGAAAGTGTACACATTACTGATACCAAAAATGCAATTTTTAAAATTTTTGTCGTCAAAAAAGACGTCAGCTCATTCACTGTTTACAATTCAAGAGTATAATTATTAATAGTAATTTTAAAGATAGAAGAGGTCTTTCTAATATGATATTAGATCATAAACGTATTACTTATTGATAATATGAGCATATTTTATCATTATCTATCTTTGAATCACTTTTTCATTAGTTCTTATACAGTGTAAGTGAGCACTGAGGTAGTTATATGGTGGATTAAGGTTCCAAATATGTTGCTCACGATAAACCTCATTTGACGCACTGTTAGTATTTATATATCTAATGTATACGTTACCTGTTACTGTAAGTGGCGTGCGTGTCGTACTTATAATTGTATTTAAAGAGCATTTCTATAATTGTACATGGTATCACAATTTTATATTTCTTTAATACAAGTTAAAAAAAACGCGTGTGAAGCTGCGTGTACAGCTAGTAATTAATAAAATATGCTTATATTTTATTTCGATTATGTTGATAGGTGATATCAGGTACGCGTACTTAAATTCAATTCTAAAGTACATTGCATACTTTTGCAAACAAAATAATAAGTAACAAGCTTAAAGCAACTTTGGCAATATTCAGTTCATTAATTTCAGTTTTGGCAGTTTCCGTAACACGTAAAGTTATTGAACGAACCTTCTGGCAATTACTAGGTTGAACGAACCTTCTGACATTCACTAGGTTGAACGAACCTTCTGGCATTCACTAGGTTGAACGAACCTTCTGGCATTCACTAGGTTGAACGAACCTTCTGGCATTTTCGAGCTGACTTACACATTTGGCTCGACGAGTCTTCAGTGGATTTGTAGCGACATCATTATGTATTATGTTGAATGGCATTATTATTTACCGGTGAGCAGTTCAGTCTCGGCCGGCACACATGTAAGACGCGTTTTTGAATTAAAGACTGAAAAGTGATCTTTATTTTATTACATATATCTACAGACATTAAATAGAGGCTGAACCTCTAAACTGGTGACCCCGACGTGATCACAATTTCATACATACATGTGTGCCGACCACAGAAATTCATAACATCTTTACACCATATCACACACACAAGGATCGGAATGGACGTATCACAAATTCTTAGGTCAGTTACCGCTGTCTTGCTGGCGGAAATCGCAAAAATAAACGCGCGACTCAACAATATGCAACGCCAGCCCTCATCAAGGTCGCGACAAATCGTCATCACGGTAGCGTTCCCGCAGCCGTTTCCGTAGCCGTGCACTTTGTCGCACAACAGCGTCCAAGGATTGGTTATGCTTCTACCATTTTAAATACAAAGAGCGAGCACATAACTGTATTCAACCGTGTGCCTGGAAGAAATCCGAACACCAGGGAAACTTAAACCTGTGCAGTTATATTCGGCGGGTAACTGTATTGGGACTTCAAATCTCCGCCTTTGTGTTACAGATAAGTTAAGTTGTTTAAGTTTTTGAATAGACACTGGGACGAACATTTCCGTGCTACCCCGACAACAAGTGCGTAAAAAACACTTAAATAGTGAGTGTAGACTTTTTTTTTTAACGTGGGGAAATCCCTTATGGATACGCCACCCTCCCGGGGGAGAGGATGGGTTATGTCCGAGTCGCACGGACTAAAACCCCACGGTGTACCGGCAGACTGTTTTGTGGGGGCGGCAAGGGATCGTTCAAGCTAATCAACCTTGTAGAGCCGCCCCCACGGTCCGCCCGGCGGAAGGTGGCCGCCGGGCTCCTACCTATAGAGGGACAGACCGGGTACACACCGGCTGACCCCCCTCGATCGCCGGACCTGTGCAATGAGGAGATGAGCCCCCCGGCCCATCCCCTCAGGTCCGGCTACGGTGGCAGGAGGAGTTGTGCAAAGCGCCGCCTCCTCCTGCCGGTCCTCCGTTGGCGGAGACGGCCACTTAGCGAGTCTGCCTCGCGGCCCCTCTCCGCCTCCTCCTTCTGCGAGACGACCTCCTCGCAGAGGGAGGCCATCGCTCGCCAAGCCTGTTCGCTGCCGAGCATGGCCGAAACCACGCTCGGCAGCGATAAGTCCGTTCCCACGGCCGCCGCCAGGATGCGGCGCTGCTCCCCCCACGCAGCACACTCAGACAGCGTGTGCTGCGCGGTATCTTCCTCAGCGCCGCACTCGTGGCAGGCGGCCGTCGGCTCCCTGCGTGCGATCCGGTGCAGGTACCACCCGAAACAACCGTGTCCGGTGAGTACCTGCACCAGTCGGAACGTCAGGGAGCCCCACTCCCTGGACATCCACTCCCGCAGGACCGGGCGGACGGTGTTTATGGTAAACCGTCCGAACCGCTCGTCCGCCAAGTCCTGCTGCCACCTTTGGACGGCGTCTTCTCTGAGACGCCGTCTCTCCGCCCCTACCTCCCTGGGAGCCGGAGGCTCCCCCCTTCTTTTCCTCGCCGCCGTGAACTCGTACACGGCGGCGAGAACTCCTGCCTCCAGCTCCCAGGGCAGGGAGCCGGCGAGCACACAGGCCGCCGCCGAGGACACCGTCCGGTACGCCCGGATCGCCCTCAGTGCCACCGTGCGCTGCGCACTTCGCAGCGCACGCACGTTGGCGGTACCAAGGGCGTCGGCCCAGACCGGAACTCTGTTGGGGGCCATCGCTCGCACGACTCCCATATAGAGTCTGCGGCACCCGGCACCCGGTCCCCATACGTCGGGGAGTAGCCGGCCGAGTGCCGCAGCCGCCCCACCAATTCGCGGTCCGAGCCCAGCAAAATGGGGCCCGAACCGCCAGCGCCCGTCCAGGGTGAGGCCCAGATATTTCATCCGGGTCCCCACCCTGATCCGGGCGCCCTCCACCACTATGTGGGCCCCAGGTGGTGGCCCTCGCCGAGGCCCATGAAAGAGTAGGGCCTCGGTCTTCTCGAGGGCCACCCTGAGGCCCAACCTCCTTATGCGCCTGACCACGAGGGTTGTGGCCTTCATGGCCACGCGCTCCACCTCCCTCCAGTCTCCCCCCCGGGCTACGACTAGGGTGTCGTCCGCGTAACAGACCGGGCCGACCCCTGTGGAACTCCCCGCTCTGTGGCCCGCCGGACCACCCACCCGTCGCTGTCCACATAGGCGACCTCCCTACCCTCGAGGTACGCCTCTAGCACCCGCTGCAGGTACGAGGGCACTCCGAAATATCGAAGCGCCTCCTGTATGACCCCATGCGGCAGGATGTTGAAGGCGTTAGCGATGTCGAGTGACACCGCCAAGACCCTCTCCCCCTGGGAGGTCGCCGTACAGACTACTATTTGCTGCCAATGGCACTAAAATTAAAATGTATGGTATTAAAACCTTACAATTGGATTTAGGATTACGTCGCGCATTGCGCTGGATATTTGTAATTGCTGATGTTCGACAGCCTATTTTAGGAGCCGACTTTTTATCTCATTATAAGTTAATAGTAGATCTAAGTTCACGTAGATTAGTTGATGAAATTACGAATTTAAATGTGTTAACTGCTATCGTGCGCTGTAACGAAAAATCTGTTAATACTATTGACGAATGTCGCCCTTTTTATGATTTATTTTTATCATATTGAAACTAACGGACCACCTGTGAATGCTAGAGCATGACCGTTACCTCCTCACCGTTATGCCAAGGTGAAAGAGGAATTTCGAGTTATGCATGAAATGGGTATTTGAAAGGTATGAAAGGTGCGGGGGCAATGAGTTTTGTATTACGTAACGCTGCACAAACCTTTCAACGGTTTATGAATCACACCGTGCTGGAAGGCCTAAACTATTTATATACCTATATCGATGTCGTCATTATTGTTACTGAATCGATATCTATTCATGCAGTCTATGCATATGTTGTATTCTATGCATATGCATATGTCTATATTTAAACGAAGTTTTTGGTAGATTAAATAAATTCGGTATAACTATAAATTTAAATAAATGTACTTTCGGTCAATCTAAAATTGAGTTTTTAGGTTATGAAGTCTCAACTAAAGGGATCCGACCCATTCAGCCGAAAATAGAAGCGATTAACTCTTTTCCGAAACCCAACACTGTCGACAAATTGAGACGATTTTTAGGTATGATTAATTTTTACCGTTTACATTTAGTTAACGTAGTAGAATATCAATCGGAATTAAATAAGTATTTAGTTAAGTCCAAAAAGAATGACAAATCAAAAATTAATTGGGCACATAAATCAAATCAAGCATTCGTTCAATGTAAGTTGAATTTGCAACGCTCAGTCAACTTAACGTATCCGAAACCCGACACTCCGCTTGCACTTATGACGGATGCCTCAGATAAATGCGTGGGTGCTGTATTGCAACACTATACCGATGACTCATGGAAGCCGTTAGGTTATTTTTCGAGGAAAATGACAGCTTCATAAATTAAATACAGTATTTGCGACAGGGAATTGTTGGCAATATATTTAGCAAGCAAGTGTTTTAGGAATATGGTTGAAGGACGAAATTTAGTGGTTTTTATGGATCACAAACCTTTAATCTTTGCTTTTTCGAAGATAGGCAGCGAAAATGAATTACCACGACGTGTTAGATAATTGCTTTATATCAGCGAGTTCACTACATGCATTAAACATATCCAAGGTGATAAAAATGTTGTAGCGGACGCGTTATTACGAGTAGAGTCTATTTCCGTTGCCACTTCGCTTAATTACGCTGAAATTGCACAAGCTCAATCTGGTGACGAGGAACTTGTTGACCTACGTAAGCATTCAAGTAAATATAACTTTAGGGACTTAGTGTTACCAGGGAGTGACGTACCTATTGTGTGTGAAATGAGCACACAGCGAGCAAGACTATATTTGCCAATACAATTTAAGCGATCTGCATTCGACTCGGTTCATAATATTAGCCACTCGGGAAACCGAACTTCGCGGAAGTTGGTTAAAGAAATATTTTTCTGGGTGAATATGAACCGTGATGTAGGCAAATGGGATAAGTCCTGCGTTAATTGTCAGCGTGCGAAAGTTCATAGGTACGTAGAATCTTAGTTAGGACCATTTCCCACTAGCTCGGGGTTTTATGCATATAGATGTGTATATCTTCGGACCGTTATCAACATCACCTGATGGTTTTAGGTACTTGGTAACGGTTATAGATCGTAGAACGGGATGGCCAGAAGCTTTTCCCGTAAAAGAAATCACCGCGGAGAACATCGCGAAAGCCATATTGGAAGGGTGGATTTCGGCTGCCCAGGTAGACTTTCAAGTGACCAGGGTAGGCAGTTCGAAAGTTATCTGTTTAAGGAACTAATGAAATATCTGGGGATAGAAAAGACACGTACTATGCCTTACCACCCTCAGAGTAATGGAATAGTCGAAAGATGGCACCGTTCGTTGAAAGCATCATTAATGGCTAATTTAAATTCTAACTTGTGGATTGACAAGTTACCTTTAGTATTTAGTTAGGTCTCCGAGACTCTCGACGCAGTGACACTAATGTCAGTGCAGCAGAAATGACGTACGGACAGACTATTCGTCTGCCTGGCGAGTTTTTTGATAGTCGTAATGATATTATTAGCAACCACAGCGATTATGTAGAACGGTTGCGCAAAACAATATGCAATTTGAAATCGAAGCCATCGGGACATAAGGGTGCGAGTACATTGTTTATTTATCCGGATCTTAATACATGTAAAAAAGTTTTCGTTCGGACAGATTTGGTTAAGAAACCACTCCAACCTCCCTACAAAGGTCCTTATGACATTCTAGCGAGGAAAGAGAAGACATATTTAATTAAATTTCCTAATCGTGAAGTCTATATCTCTATAGATAGACTCAAACCCGCCTTCACCAGTGAAGATCTGATTGGTAAGCCGAAGGAAAATATCGTAGAGTTACCAAAAAAGGACTACTACGGAAAACATCGTTGAGAGGACACATATAAGTAATAAGGACTCAACACAGGTCACGAGAGTAGCGGATAGCGACAAACCCCCACTTCGCTACGTTACGCGCCTTATTATAAAACCTGTACGATTTCAAATATAGCGGGCTGTTCAATATTTTGTGTTAATTATTTTTTGCAATTTTGTTTTCTTTTGACATTCTTAAGCACATACCTCGATTTAGTCGTTATATTTTGTATAATTTTATATTTAAAGTTGGGAAATTATAATTCTAAAGATACCAGAGAGCATGTGGTGATAGTTCAAGTCCAAGCGAACACCGCTGCTGTTGACGATGAGGTAAATAAATTTGGGCTCGTCGTCGTAGGCATATTACGAATTTTGTGTATCGTTATCGCCTATTTCATCATCAATGCACGAAAGAAAGAATTAAAAAATGGGTGCAGACTGGTGCAGACTCAGGACTCTGCTGGCGAGGCGATTACGAAACCGCCTCAAGTTGTAATTGAATGACGTTCGAAGTATTTATAAGTAGAACGTAAGCATTGTAATGTAATAGTTGTTTGTTAAAAGATGTTGTTTATATCTGCTTTTTTTTTGTATTGTGTTGTATAAGATTATATTTTTCTTCAGTGCATTTTGTTTTGAAGATTATACATAATTAGTTTAATTTTTAAGAGATGTTAAATAGTTTTACCAGGTTTGGTGAAAGTAATTGTTACAATTTGAATTGTGTGTTTTAATTTAATTGGAAAATATGTTAATACTTATTAACTAATATTACTAATTCAACATCTAATAATTTACTTGTATTTTTTTGTGTTTGTTTGTAGCAATCACAGCGATTCGGTTCTCTTTATCACCCCACTATTCTAATATCAAATTCAAATGTAATATTTTGTTCATTTATGATGACTATGTATATAGTCCGGGAGTAAGATTATTCATTTAGTTTGTGAACTTGGTTTTAGAATAAAATTTATCTTTTCTATATTTGCTTGTTTAGCTTAAACATTTGTGTTGTATGCTCATTTACGCGAATAATTATTGTTACATCAATTTTTTTAATTATTATTTCTTCCCGTCACTCGTGGAATTTAACTAGATATTCTATATTTAATTAATGAATATGTTATTTTGCAGAAATCCACAATGGCAGCAGCAAAGGAACACTAAATAAACTATATGCAGTCTATATTTATGAGTTTTTCTTAGAAAATATTAATTTTTGGACTTTGCAATAACACCACTAATGTAAATTTATAATTAAGTTTCATTTCTTATTTAAATGATCATAATATCAATCATGTAATAATGTCACATATCATAACATCAGTAAATAGCTCATTAGTTATAAAAAGCTTCCAAAATCACTGTTTTACTTAATTAAAACAACAAATTTATAGATTGGGAGGCTATAATAAATTAAAATAATTAATTATTCTCGTATAATGAGAGCGCTTTAGGTCTGGTTGATCGCACACAACCGCGGTTCGGTCTCACGGTGCTTGTCGCCGACGAACAGGCGCGTATGCGACATGCGAGTACTGCGACGCTGTGGATTCCATGCACGAAGGGATTTCAGAGAGTTATTAATTTCCGTTACTTTATTACAAGGACAGGTAATGACGTACGTTTGCCTATTACAACTCTATAATAAGAGTATACAAAATATTCATTCCACTCTTAGTTGTGTGTGATTCGCCAAAATCAAGACGAGATGCACAGACCTGACTGATTTACGCTATGTGCGAAATATTTCGAGAAAGGGACTCACAGTATGGAATATGTACCCGGTTAAACAAAGACTGTTGCAACATTAATTGTTATATAACATGGCGACGCACGGTGTTATACCCGCCGGTGTATATATTTTGTACAATGATATACCACCAGGTGCACTTGATCCTTTTACGAGATTACGTGAAAGAAAGGTGTATGTTATGTAAACCTGCACGCATTTCTAATATGAAATATATAAAAAGTATTCCAAATCTTATTTATTTTAAATTATAAGGAACGCAATGTCACTAGCAATCTCACATTTCAAAGATGTTGCGAGCTGTCTGTTATTTCATACCCTTGGAAAAACTGCGGTTACCAAAAGGAACGTTGGAATAATTTGGGAAACGAAACTCTATATACCATGTATATATAAGAAATAAATGCGGAAACAACGTAACGATATCAAACGATTACATACGCTTTGAAACAGTAAGCCATTGTTCACAGACGATATGTTAACTATTTCGATACATTAAACTGGAGCTAGTACGAGGCAGAAGGCAGTTGGCACGATTTTAGCCGAGTTAATCCGGTCCTGAGTTGAGTTGAATCAGTCCACGGTTAATAGGTTGTGTTACCGTCGGGGTTGGCGTCCAGCTCATATTGATTCGTCCGCACTTGGCTCGTACCCCGACTTCAACTGATCGCTTTCGTAACTGTTACACGTATTGGATCATCCCTGTTACATTGACCTAAATTCAGGTTGTTTCTATGTTGGCTGAATTTTATAATGGTGCATTCAATTGATGGTTATTATTGCGAATATATGTGAGGTGGTTGTAAATCACCTCTATTCGCAATATATGTTGTAATGTGTTCTATAGACACAAGTTCTTTCTTCTAATCGAAGTTCTCAGTATTTGGCTCTTGAACGGTCAAGAAATATTTATACAGCCACTCGAACTATTTGCTCTATCTACTATGTGCGTTCTAATGAGACTTTGTAGTGTCAAAATTCAATTAGACTCTATCGATCAAAGTCCACCCGGTGACCGTTCCGATCAGAGTCTGTGAAATTACTGATCGTTAATAAGTTTATATTCCTTATTTAGAGGTCTCGCCGCTGTAATGGGCCTATAAACGTACTCTATGCGAGTGGCCCGCATAAGATCGAAATCAGCTCGACCGAGACCCTATAGGATGCGCCCGTTTGATGGTGTCGTTCTTTTGTGCTTATTCCGTTCACCATGACATTGACATATATTTATTACAACAATACTTAACCATTCGTTCGTTAATGTTCATATAACTTACTGCTAACGCACTGTGAATTTCTACGTACTAGAACAATATGTAATACAAAACTAAAGCGTAATAAATTCATGTCTTTCACTTCCTATAATAACAATTCACTGTTCAATGTCAGTAAATGTGTTGCACATGCTCGCTGGCCGTAACAGTTATATAAAATAAAGATTCCGCACGTTTTAAAATTAATCATGAAATTCATGAACAAATAAAATAACAACGATATGAATTCACACAACAATAATATAATAATTATAACAAGCTGGAAACATTTCACTTCTGGGCAAGTAAAATTGGAGAAATGTTGAGAAAGATATAGTTATATTATATATTTATGCCTCTACATCTTCGGTAGGAAAAGGGCTAACAGAAGACAAACCGCACTTTACTAGAAGGTAATGGCGGGCTCGTGCATTCGAAACCTTCGTCTACTTTGACTCCTTGAATCTGCGGAGCAAATTGTACATTTATTATTATAACAATATTTCTCTAGCGGTCAGGTTTCTTTAGAATGCTTACTTTCTCCATCAGTCTAAACTGGAGTTCTCTCTACTCTACTTTTTGTACGTCATATATATGTCGGTTATTGTATCATTGATATTAATTATACAATGACCTTAACATATTATATTTATTAATATTAATAATTAATATATTTATATTTATTAATTAATTATTAATATTTATTATATGTAATTATCGTATGACAAGGAAAGACAATATCCACCTTTTGCTAAAATATTATAGCACATGGTTCACACATCATCAGCCTTCCTAGAAATACTTGGATGTGTGACTGTTACATGATTAAACACATTTATCTTCATCTCCATTTATTTATCATCAAATCAATGAATTAATCAATATCAAATGAAATCAATACTAAAAAACGTAAAGTGACATCAATTCACTATTATCTTAGAGGCAATAATGCAGCATTTCTATTTGTGATGTGTCCTAGCGTTATGTGTCGTACCTGAAAGTATGTAACAACATATTATAATGCAATAATATCAAGTAATAAAGAGTGTAGTGTAATCAGATGAAATGCTCAGTAACGGTGTAATAATGGCTGGGCTCGGTCGTTCACCCGAACCTCAGCAACTCGTTCAAGCACACGTCTGTGAAGGAACAGAGGCTGGCGTGTATACTGTCACGTTACAGTATTGTTATAACTTGATTATATTCCATGTGTTTGCCAATTACATTCGCTTTAGGTAAACAGAAAGCTTTTCTATTTGCTAACAATAATTACGGTTTTGTTCGTGTTTCGAGATAAATATTAACAGTCGAAATCTATGTATTAAGTACATGAATGTGTAAATCTGTGGTAAATTACTTTGTCCTTTAAAGTCAACATGTAAACGATGTTAATGTTTGTACAGATACCGTGTGCATGTATAAAGTGTCTAAACGAACCATTTACTTAAATATAAAATAAAGTATTTATAATGTGTTGTTTCGGAATAATAAAATAAGAACTAAATAAAGTTGCTCTAAAAAGAGAAATGTTTTATTTAACACAGTGTTTTGTATTTTTCACATAATAGTAATTACAATCAATATTTATCTTACTGAAAAGAGAAACCATATTTAAAACTATACTCCGCCGATATACTTATCTATTCTAATATATAGTATATAGCAATATATAATATACTAGCTAACCCGCGCGACTTCGTCTGCGTAAAATCAGTTACTACCGGTTTCTATTGTATTTCCAAACTCGAAAAATCTTAAAAACTTAGAACCTAGACTGTAGCGACACCAACCGTTTTAAATTGTGTAACCAAACAGTTCAGCGACCCACTCAAACATATAATGTCTTCCCATTAACATCTGGATAGCTTCTGTGCCACTCACGACCATGCCCCGCTTACTATTCTCATAAGCCCAGCGGCAGCGACAACGCAATAATTTTACCAACTTGTAGTTTTTATTTCGCATTATTTTCTGACCAACTTTATCAATAAACATGCTGTACAAAGTAAACTTTATCCCCATGACATCTCCATTTTTATTTAGCTTTTTGTTTCTCTAAGTGGATTTTTTTGTAAAGCTAAAGGTAATTAATTTTTTTGCTGCAAATTTTATTCCTTTGTTTCAAAACATTTAAGCAGCGCACGTCATATTATTGCATTGTTGCCCATTTTAATTACATTAATTGTAATTAATATAAATATTTGCCAAAATAATAAGTAATCTTTAGCACTGACAGATAATACACCTACTATTATCTACTTATACGTTTTAGACATAATTTTCAATATCAGATCAGTAGGACCAAGGATTATTACCCCGAACATCCAAACTTTACCCGTCTTCACAGTATTAGTATAGATATAGTATTGAATGGCAAATGAAAACGCCTAAACTAATTATTCTAATCGTAAATTTACATCTCTGCATACAATAATTCCTATACTCATAAGTATTTGGAGAAATACATTTTATCAAATATCAAAACAACACATGTCCTGACAAAACTCTATTAGATACTTTTGAGACTTATTTTCTATATCGCAATATAATATTGTGTAGGTTTATGTTTTCTAAAAAATCTTCTGAACTTGATTTTGGAATCACTCATTGTTTAGCAACGCCGTAATAGGTAATTTTTTGAAAACAAACATAAGTTGACTCAATTTCTGTCATTGTACTACATATTTTGTTACTACTGCGTGTTAGGTTAGACGCCGGCAATATTTTTACAGGACAATCATTAGTCATTTTTGGTTCTAAATCAATAAAAAAATTGATGCATAATATTTGACCTAATTATCTCGAGAAAAGCATAACTGATCGAACTGACTCAACATCAGTTGATTTACACAAAAAGCGCGATGAATCATCGTTTTCAATGTGCGCTGCCGCGCAGTCCGGCCCGCATCCTATACCTTGACCCGCAACCCGCTTCCCATTGTTCGACCGTGTGGTATTCCAGCGATAAGGAGTTACGTAATAATTAACCTTGAAAAAATCCCATTTAATTCTGTCCATTGAACCTAGGTGTGATTTTTTTACGTTTAAAGTATCGTTCCCATACTTTTAAAAACATACTTTATCTAAGATTCTCTTTGTTTTGTATTAGTATTAGTTTTAATATTAGTATTTTATATGTTAAATGTGACCATGAACTACCCCACTATTGAAGGGTGTTAACATTTCAAGAGTCACCTTGCATATGTCAGAATTATGAATATGAGCAGTTGTATGTCAAAGATTAGCTTGCCTTTTGACTAATTTGTCTGCAATAACACAAAGAAAATGTTATTAAAATCCATCAAGAATTTCATATACCACAAATTTATGACTTTTGTCATTTAGGTACACTGGATTACTCCTTGCGTTTTATGGGTCAAAATTACTCTATATGTCATTTTATAATATTAGTTATCACTGTGTCATGTTTCGTTCAGTGGTTCAAAATTTCAAAATTGGTTCAGAACTTTCTAACGGACAAAAATTCTAAATAAGATATCTTTGGCTCCTATAGCGATAACAAAGCCCATGCCGATTATAATTTTCATAGAAATATTTAATGTCCAGTATTGATCTAGCCACCGATTTATTATATGTATAAAGATTTTAAATAATAAGTTCATAATTGTTTTTTCTCGTTAAACTCATTAAAGGTTGAGTATATATAGGAAAATACCCGCAAAATTGATCAAAAGTATAATAGTACACAAACTACATACATTTATACCCAAAATATATACTTTTCAATTATGTTCAATATAAGGCTCTTAAGCGTAACTTATTCCTCTTGTAACTTATTAAAAAAGTTTTGTTCAATGTAACACATCTACACAGCAGGACACAAAAAAAAATGTAAGAAAAAAAAATCCTAATCACCTAGAGATATAAAATATACTTTACAAACTTTTCACATATCACACACCAATTTTTTTTAAATAAATTCATTAAAAAATTCAATAAAATTTGGTCTAGCCGTTTCGGAGGAGTACGAACACAAACACCGTGACACGTGATTTTAATAGATTAGAATAAAGATATGAATGTGCATGAAATGCTTCATGCAACTAAAGTATTTAAGTTGATAATTATTAATACTGTATCCGACTAAAAAGCTTTCAAATTGTACGTCACCTTTTTTTAGAGAATATAATGAGTATAGTGGGCTACCCTTAAAAATGCCTTCACAGACTTCTTTGTAGATCTATAAAAGGGGAATATCCCAACATATATTGTTTTGTTATATCTCATAAGGATTAGGCAGCGTTTTGGATGAAAACTGCTAGGCTAGGCGGCTTGACTTTTTCCGACATGTCCAACAATTATTATTTTATTATACAATTATATTTAAACCCAACTCAATACGTCTAAATAGCTTTAAAATTGTAAGTGTTGTTATGCTTTAGAACATATAATGAGTATAGTAAGCTATCCTTAAAAGATAGATATATCACAGACATTTTTTGTAGATCTATATTGTCTCTGTTGTTTCATTATTTACACCTGGCTAAAAAGATAAAGAAAAATGTATCATGTCATTGTCATTGTTCGCGACAGTTTAGAGTAATCTGTGTTCATAAATAATGTGTGCAAAGTAATTCATAATAGATTTAATTTTTTTTTTCTCGAACTGACTACGCTATTGGCCTTTTTGGAGGCCTCTACAGCTTCACCGGACTACTAAGGCGAGCGCTTAAGGCACTCAGCCGATTTTATTCTGGTAACTAGCTCAAGGGTGCACGGCACACCTCGGCTTGGCCGTTACCTGTTGCATGCAATTCGCGATCTATCTTAGCTAACCTAAGTTAAGCTAAACTATTCATACAGATATGAGTTATTGAAACATGCATGTGTACCAGGCATGCGTGTCTCAATAACTCTTATGTGTATTTTGTGTCGGAAAA
>MU159911.1:97277-119393 GCA_015888305.1 Antheraea pernyi | reverse complement strand
ATATATCGCAGAGTTTTCTAGCAGATATGAACTATTCATGTTTCTAATAATTTATTATAATTAGTTGTTCATTTATTGATTTACTGTAAAAAAATCTCCACTAGGAAAGTTTATCTATTTTTATTTATATTCATTAAGGTCAATGCTATTGACTTTTACATTTTTTTCTAAATCTCATGATAATTAAGCAGGCGATCTATAAGATAACATAAACGATAAGTTATTACTTAAAATCATGATAATAACGTTTTTACAGGATCCAAAGTTCATAAGTCAAGACACAATTTAACGGTACAGAATATATCTTCTAAGAATCAACATTTTATAGCATAAAATATTATGATAATTAAACCGTTTACATATCGAAACATAAAACTTTGAAATTTTAGTAATAAATAAGAGTTTAGAAAGAATTTAAAAAAAGTAGATTAGAGTATACGAAAATTGACAACAGTAATTTATTATTCGATTTAATTTCGAACTTCCAAATAAGACGAATTGGGGGAAAACACATAAGTTGTAATTTGAAACATAATACTGAAGATATAAAGTTAAAATTCAGGGAATTTGTTCTAAAAATAATCGTCATGAGATATTTATTTCAATAAAATCTTTTGTTGGACAAACGGCACGAAATCAACGCATACTGAAGATATAAAGTTAAAATTCAGGGAATTTGTTCTAAAAATAATCGTCATGAGATATTTATTTCAATAAAATCTTTTGTTGGACAAACGGCACGAAATCAACGCCCACGCGAGACCTTGTTGACTCACGTATAGGTAAATCTGATATCCACAAAGAAGCTCTTTTTGATACCAAGGAAATAACATTTTTTTTTTATTTCCGCTACGATAATCATATACTGTTATATGGATTAATATGTTAATTGGCTACCACCAGCCTTAATACTATACTTCAGGGAAATATTAATAACAATGATAAATATTGCCTAAAATTATACTTCTGATTTTTCATAAAGGCACACGAAACACGAGCCTAGGGATTTTGACTTGATAGGAGCCACAGAACGCCGAAGCGATTAGTGTAGACATGGCGTTAGATGGGCCTCAAGCCTTGTATGACCAAACGTCCCTAAATGAATTAGAAAGGTTCTAATGATAACAAATGTTAAAAGTCGAAATAACACTTTAAAAATAATATAGGATTTAGTGTTTATCAAATAAAAAATATTTAACAAGTTTTGATTGCTTTCTAATAAAAAATAGTCTGTGATTGAAAAAATAACCTTAGCTACTTTATATAATAATATTTTACAAAGACACTAAGATACGTGTAAAATAACCTAAGCTAATTTATAATATTTTACAAAGACACTAAGATACGTGTAAAATAACCTAAGCTAATTTATAATATTTTACAAAGACACTAAGATACGTGTAAAATAACCTAAGCTAATTTATAATATTTTACAAAGACACTAAGATACGTGTAAAATAACCTAAGCTACTTTATAATATTTTACAAAGACACTACGATACGTGTAAAATAACCTAAGCTACTTTATAATATTTTACAAAGACACTAAGATACGTGTAAAATAACCTAAGCTAATTTATAATTAATGATAATGATAAGCTCGAATATTCTTCTCAAACCAAATATTATAACCGATACCATTAAGTCAATAAATATATATTTCCAGTCGCTTTAAGTATCTGTTGATCGATATTTACATTACTAATTAATACGCAAAACGATGTATTTTAAATAATGTTTATATTTCGGGCAACAAAGATCTATCGGATTTTACCAACAGTTGATTTTTGATAATAGGGCGTATATTTTCTCTATATGTAAGTTTAACATCTGTGGAATTATTTGCACTAGCTGTGCTCGCAACTGCATACATTTTAATGTATTGTAATAAACAATCTAATCATAGCAAAATAGTATATTTTTTATATTTTATTTTTATATTAGCACGGCAAAATGACTGCACTGTGCTTGATGGTAAGCACAGTACAATCCAAAAACAATGGCGACCACCGAGTGACACACTATCCATCGCCGGTCACCGCTGTCATGCCAGCCTGCGAAAAGCTGCATATGCACAGGCTGATCCCGAAACGCGACCCGCAGAAGCGAATCTCTAAGACGGGATTTTTGGCCATATACATGGTGGTTGCGACCCAGTTAGGTTGTAAAACCCTACCACCCTGCTATCGCCATTGCCTCGTTCGTTATTCAGCAGGGTGCACCACGTGCAGGTGAGGTTGGCTTGGATGTCTCAAGTCTTAGATGTTATTTGACACCCCTTACACAAACTAATGTCGTAAAATAGATCCTGAGTCCGGGGATTCATTAGTTCTCATTATAATGTAAAAAACTACATAAATTACAAAAACCTGAAACCGACACAAACTCGAGCAAAAATGCTAGTAAATTGTAATATTATACATTATATGAGAGCTTATAAAGATGGTTAGCTTCAAAACGATATGATCTATTCGAAACTGGACATGATGCGAGGGCAAATCGCGCTTTCAGGTCATTGCACCTATACAAAATTATTTTATGATTATCATCCGTGTAGTAAAATTCGGATATTTATCTATACGCTTCTTTGTATAAACTTTAAGCTTAATTGAATAATATAACAATACATTTTGTTACATACATCGTTCTATATACCAAAATATTTCATACGTCATGCTTTTGTTTATATTGATTTACTTCACAGCGTGATTTTGGGTGATGGTTCTTCCATAATACTTACAGGTGTCTCAATTCAGGATCTAGTTTTGAATTACTTTAATAAAGCAGTAAATTCAGATGACACTACGTCCTGACTTCATGCGTATACGATAGCAACACCATTACGTTTATTGTCATTTTTAACCTTAGCGCTTCCATTATCTTTGGTCAAATCTATACGTACATTACTAAAGATAAATTATTTAAAAGGGTAACTGTATCATGTAGTTCGAGTATTATTCTAAAATGTCTAGTTTTATGTCTAATGAGCATATGTTTAATTTATTATTTTGTCTCACTTCCGTAAGATTTTTGCAAAAATAAATTCAATGTTTCAGCGCGTGGGGGATAACCTCGTCAGGTCGATCTATATAATCGTTTCGCCCCGCAAAAAGCATCACAATATCATATACTGTTAAATAACAATAACAACATGGATAGCTTACATTTAATTTCGTTTTTTGTCGTACTCATCGCGCTGTGTAACTCCTTCGTTGAAGGTAATAATTTACTGATAAGTAATCTATAGGATATAATATTTGACGAACGGTTCTATAAGCTATGGATCCGTTACATGATTTATCGTACCGACGTTGACCTTTACTTACTATTCTTTTTTGTACTTCACAGGAGTCTCGGCGGAAAGCAAAACGGTCAGCGGCTTGGTCAGAGAGCCACGGCATTTGTACAAAAAACTTCTTTGCAAAAAACTTGGTATTTGTGACGGATACAGTGGTTTCCAGGGCAATCATGGTTATGGCGGATATCAGGGATATAGCGGTTATCAGGGTAATCAAGGTTACGGCGGATACCCGGGCTATCCAATAAACATTGCCATTAGCCAATCCCAGTCGTCGGCTAACGAAGGTGGCGGCGGTTACACCCACGGTAACTACCCGAACAATTATCAATATAACAATGGATATCCCAACCACGGATATAACAACGGGTACAACAGACCAGGTTATTATGGCAATGGTTACGGTTCGTACAATAACCAGTTCAACGGGAACTACTACGGAGGCGGTAACCGTGGAAGTTATTACGATGATAATGAAGGCAGCTATGGTGATGATTACCAGAGACAAGATAACGGTGACGCGGTCGCTGAATCGTACGCTGAAGCGGGTGTACAAGATATTTAAGTTATTATTAAGATAGATAATTTAATTGTATTTATTACATATTACAATGATTTCTATGATGTATGTGATGTGACTTTAGAAATAGAATGAAATAATGAAATCTAAATATTGTACCTGAAGATATAATTTATAATATAAAACCTACTTTAATAAGTTTGAGTAAAAGTGTTGTTCATTTAAATGAAATCTTACCATATATTTCATTACATAGTATAAAACAAAGTCCCCTGCCGCGTCTGTCTGTCTGTCTGTTCGCGATAAACTCAAAAACTACTGAACGGATTTTCATGCGGGTGGATAGAGGGATTCATGAGGAAGGTTTTGGTGTATAATTTGTCAAGGATTTTTTTATAATCGGGGCGGGACAACGTCTGCCGGGCCGGCTAGTATATCTATACGTATAATAAGAACGTAAATCTAAAGTGTTTACACATCTTAGATCTTTGTAAAAAAAATGTTGCAGGTGTCTAGGAATTAGTACTAAAATACATTTCTAGAAATGTCAGACCGTTTGTTTGAACACGGATTATTGTTAGACTGCTACGTTCTTATAAACTTACAATCATAAAGCATATCTTCGAGTAAATAGTCTTTGTTTCATTAAAATCGGTTCACTCTATCAAAAGTTCTTGTAATTTTAATGACGACGCGACTTAAGTACGCCAGAAAAGTATATATGTAAATGGATTTAATACATTCAGATGAGTTTATTTGTCACTGTTTTTTTTACATAAGTCCAGCTAACGAAGTCGCGGTCACAGCTAGTGTATAATAGAAAAGATCGTGGTAACGCAGTCGTTCATTAGTTGCTCGATTTAGAATGAGGTTTTTATTATATGTATGGTATTACATTTAAACATTAAATTGTACTTAATTTTAGAATATATATTTAACACCTACTGTTAGCAACAAATTTTGGATTTATAGTTTTTATATTACTATTATATTTTAAGAAATTAATGTTGAAATTAATTTTGGAGTTAAATTATAAAATGGAGTGTCTTTTGTAATTTTTATTTATTTGTGTTATAATATAATAATATCAATATTTAATACTCATGACTTATTGTGACTTAATGAGAGCATATGAATTAATTAACCTTTGATAACTAAAAAACAAACACATAGCTTTATGTATTTCTACAAGAAACACAGCTTAATATTTTTAAAAATAAAATTTATATCATATCGTCTGCAACATCGTCTGGATTAAATTACACCTAATAACAATAAAATACAGCGAAACTTAGTGGCGAATTATAGTAAAATATATAGCATAAAAATAATTGCTACTTTTTTCCGCTTTAACTAACTTTTGCCCGCGGTTTCGCTCATATTTTTAAATTTGATCTATCCCACGGGAATAGTTGAGAATGTTTACAGGTGAAAACCACTCTTTGTCCTATACACCCATTGCTTGTGTGCAAATTTCTTAATGATCGGTTGCGTAGTTAGAGCGTGAAAGCCTAACAAACAAACGCACGATTATATGTACGCGGAACCCTATTTTTTTGTAAAATAAATAGCCTAAGTTACTCTTTATAATATTCGTTATTTGCACGTGAAAGACTCGTCAAAATAGTTCCAACCGTTTCGATAATAAGCCGGCAGAAACACACAGATAGAAAGACAAAAATCGTAAAAATTGATTTTTCTTATAAAGGTCGAATATACTTTCATAACATCCTTTATGTCATAGGAGGCAAATGGACAGATGGGTCACCTGATGTTAAGCGATCACCGCTGTCCATAGACACTTGCAACACCAGGGGAGTCGCAAGTGCTTTGCCAGCCTGTGTTGGAAGGAAAGGAAAGGGGAGAGGAGGAAGGGGAAGGGGGGCATGGGCATAATTACCGTGGTAGCCCACGATGTATTGGCAATTTCAAGCTCTGGGAAATCCATATAGTTTTATGTTTTCTTACATACAGTAATACTATGAGAACATTTCTCAGCATCAGATTTCACCTCAATGTTTTCCTTTACCGTCAACCGATAGTACTACCAGTTTAAATTACTAAATGTCCCCGAATTCCAGAAAATTCGTTGATACCCGCCCGGAGCTTGATCCTGCTGATATCTGATTAATATTCCACCGGTCAAACCACTAGACCGACTAAGTAAAAGACGCTTAAGTATCTTTATTACAGAAAGATTGAAGCGATGTTGAATGGCTCTCTTTCGGACATCGTCGCCAGACATAGGTTCATAGTATGGTGGTAGGACTTGTAAGCCGCCTAACCAACCGTCAAGATAAAAATCTGTCACAAAGCGCTTACAGGTGTGTTCTGGCAACTGTAATTGATAGCCAATCCTCCACCAGGTTCCACGTATTTACCATTCTAAACTAATTAACAACATGTGAAACTGTGGTCAAACGCTATAAAAATAAAAAGTGACTACCAAATATGTTAATACAATAAAAATCAATTTACGCAACTGCTTATATGTTTTTCTATCCAGTTAGCAAAATAAATATTTCGCAATTAATTTTTTCTTTTATTTTTATATGTATCATAATTTAGTTGTATATAATTGCTTTGGTTGTTATGTATAATTGAGTAATAACACTTAACAAAATGGAATAACATTATTTATTGGTAATCGAAATATTTCGTAATATTGATTTACAACAAAAAAAAATTCAATACAAAATAAAATTATACATCTCTAACAAACGAGTAATCTAAAAAAAATATATGACTTATAAATTACAATAATATTTTATAGCAAAACAGATTAATCGATTACGATTGAATAGAATATTACCAATTTCCTCAATAAATTAAAGGTTTTTTAGACGAAAACTGAGGTGACTGACCGTATTAGTCCATTTTTACCTATGGATCGGTAATTTTGCTTTGAACAGAAACAGATACGAAGTAATTTATAAACATTGTATACGTTATCACAGAGGAATCGTGTGGCCACACTTTTTTGTGAGATGTTCGCGTGTTTAGAGCCCTAGAACAGCAAAGAGCCGTTTATTACGCATGGTCACGCAATTATAACACAAAATTAAAAATGATAACTGACATTTTTGAAGAAAATTATGTGTAAACTATCCATAAAATACCTTAAGACACCTAACTACACATTTTACGCAGAATATTAGTTTGTCATGTAGCGATTTTTATGCTATAATTGAAAATTGTTGGCATTTTCTATAATGGAGTATGATTATTGTGCATAATCTACTACTCCAGATTAAAAATAATAAGATGTTTCAAAACGTCTTTTGAAAGCCCTAGACTTCGATCTATTTTAATGCGCTAATAAAGTGGTGGAACTAAAATATATAAATAATATTTATGCAGTTCTTAATAGCAGCAGCGAGGATTCGTTACCCAAGTATGAAATGAAGAATAATTTCACAAAAACACTTTCTATCGTCTTTGATAATTCTATTGACATTTATGGTTCTGTAAAAGTCCTTCTTTACACCATTTAAGGACAGTTTCACCTGATGTTAAGTGATAATAAGATCTAAGATGGTAAACACTTTAAATCTAGAGGAACTGGTTCTCAAAGGCAGCTAGCTACCAGAACATAACTATATGTACCTGATGACAGATTTTTAACTTGAGAGTAGTACCTAGCCAGGCCAGGTTAGAAAAAGTTATAACACCATGTTATGGCTTATCATAATGTTTTCTGTCAACGAAAGCTCCGACTGTTTCTTAAGGATTCAAACCTACATCAATCGACGCAGTACCCCTTCATGCTAACCAGAGATCTATTCTTACTTTCCCTTAGATCATTAAATTGCGAATTTAAGCACCATGTCGAGCAGGTTTTGGTGTCAAAAGGCTATTTTAGAGTGGATCAATATGTGAACGATGGCGATGTCTGGAATTGACTCATCTCTGTGCATCCATTAAAAACGTTTGCGACATGTACTCTTATATAGAATATATTATTATTCTAAATATTATATATATTTGTTAAAAAGATAAACCAGATCGAGTTTCTTGCCGGTTCTTCTCGATGACTGGGTTGTTTTCCGAACCGGTGGTAGTTTTGACGTTCATAAGTGCCTTCTTAGGGCCTAAATTGAATAAAATGTTTTTGATTTTGATTTTGAAAATGAAAAATGTAAAAGATACATATAGCGTGAAAATGTCTATAAGCGAAAAGAAGTCTTAATATGAGACATTTTATGTAAAAGTTATATGCAGTAAGTAGCTACTGACTAAATATTAGCTAAAAACTAACATGGCGTGTGATTGTCGGTAAAAAATAAAGGATGTTAGAAAAACCCAGAGCAAGATAATACTAGATAAACAATTTCGGTTACCACGGAGCCTGTCTGCCCACATCTCCGGATGATATACGTGATGATCCACATATACGATAGTTCTACTGCTAGTACGTGCTCTATGCAGATATGACACTGGAATATCCCATGTATAACCCTGACAACAACGACAAATAAATCAACTTGTCAGCTAGAAATAGATACGCATGTCATAAATAAGTAAAAGCAGATAATTAACTCTCGAATGTTATTACAACTATGATTTAGTTGGCCATGCACTGACCTGTTGAAACTATATTGAAAAATCGCGTTGTTCCGAGCAAGAACGTCTGCCTCATTACGAGCAAGAGTTTATCTTTAAAGCGGTTAGCTAGATTTTAATAAATGTACTATCTACTTTTCCTGTATTGTTGTATAGAGGCAAACCTGACGCAGGTGCAATATCCACACCAATAAAAATTAAAGTGATTGTTGAATTCTTATTAACAGCGGAATAGAAAGTGCTTTATTTAGTCCCAATGATAAGTCTTTATACTTTTTAGGTGTTAGCGTTTGACCAAAATCCCCATCTGGTATTAAATAATGTGGTCTAAGATGGTAAGCCCGCTAAACTTGGATAAGAACTGGTTCTCAGGTGCGGCTACCGGAACAGACCTATATGTGCTTGGCAACAGATTTTCAAGATTTAGAAAAAAGGCTTATTACCATACTATGGCTTCATCAGGATGTGTTCTTTTAATGTAAGCTCCGACTTATTCGAAAGGATTCGAACCTATAGCTATCATAGTTACAACAAAAAAAAGACAAAAAATTGCAATAGTTACTATTAATTCTTATCAGGTCGGATACCGTTGTAGATTTAATAAGCTGTCTGCTATATTTCAGGTAAGTTAAATTTCACTCGATAATTAAATTCAGGTTCTACAGCAAATTTTAACATGCCTTTTATTTGGTCTGTCGCATTGGACGTATCTTAATCAAAACAATATTTTGTTAATTAATTTTGACACTTATGCCGTTTAAAATTGATTAAAATTATACGCTAATAAATGGCAAAGATCTATAGCGAGTTTGCGAAGATTTGTGTTACGTAACATCGTTGTTTTTAATAATAAAAAAACCTGTAAATTAAGCGATAAATTTTATTACCCCAATTAAGGATCTGTAATCAATTAAAAAGGATACTTGTTACATTTCGCCAAATTTACGATTTCGAATCGCCCTGGACGTGTCAAATCGTTTTACCGTAGCAAGTTAGATAAATTTTATTTATGAGTGTCAATGGCTTCGTCTTAGCATCATGACCCACTCATGTTCGAGTGGGGGAACTAATGTTTCTAGTATATAAGCACGGAGAAATGATTCACAGGCATCCATATCCACCGGGGAAAGGTCTAAGCATCCTTTGGAGGCAACCAAAAAAATTATTTAAAAATATGGCAGCTAAATTTTTTATCCTTGCAACTGCACTTACACTGTGCAACGCGGCACCCTTCCTAATTACAGGTAAGACGATTTAACAAAAATTTATAGTGCTAAATTTTCATATTGGTTGGTTTATAAGGAACTAGCTTTTTGCTTGGTTTCGCTCGCGTTAGTGTGCATTTGATCTGCCCGCCCCTCAGCAACAGTACACTTTTCCTAAATGAAAGATATCCTATGTCCTTGGTATACACCCCTAAAAAAATGTATGCGAGAGAAAACGTAACAAACAAACTCACATTCGCTTTTATAATAATAGGTGGGATAAATAAAAATACTTATTGGTCTTAAAAATATAATCACTTATCAACGACAAATTATAAATTATCTTATTTCTATTGGTGTTTCTGCCTTTTCTTTTCAGCCAATGACTACCACCCTGGTTCCTTCATCAGCCGAAACGGTCGCGCACCGAACATCGCTTACGGCTTCGGCAGCGGATTCAGCAGTAACATTGGCGGTATCAGCCACTCCTCGGGTATCGGTGCTTCCTTCCAATCCGGCGATGCTCAAGCCTACGGTGCTGGTATTGGTGGTACAAATGGTGGCAATGCCTATGCTAGTGGCGTGGGGCTTGCCAACGCAGCACCTTATTACCGTATATATAACACAAGACCGGCCAGTTACCAACCAGCTTACAACAGCGCTTTAGGCAGCAACTACGGCTCATCCATCGCTTCAGCTCAAAACTTTGGTGGTTATGGATCAGCTGTAGCCCAAACTAACTCCGGTGGTAATTATGGATCGGCTATCTCTAGTTCATCGAACGTTCGAGGATTGGGTTACGGGTCGGCCGTGTCTTCCGCTACAAACAATAACGGATACGAATCAGCCATTTCTAGCGCTAATAACTCTGGCTATGGAACCGCTATCTCCTCTGCTCAAACCCAGGATGGTCGCGGTGAATATAGCAACGCAGTAGCTGCCTCTGAGAACATTGGTGCCTATAGAGCGAGTACTGCTCAGACTGTGCAACATCGTGGTGGTGCCATCCAGGAGAGCGCTTCCACAAGCATAAACGGCCCCGGCATCCAAGCTGCCCACTCTCATTCCGTGAATACTGGATACTACTAAAACTGTACAGTTTTACTATGAAGATATCGAGACGACTATAATACTTGTCTCTGTACCTTTGTTATTATAAAACATTGTAGTGAATAATAAAAGACTGCAAGAATTATATAAATTGTTTATTTATTTAATGTTTAAACACAGATAATTGAATCAACTCAGCACAGATAATATTCGAAAAAATGTAAACAGAATAAACACAATAATACTTAAACTTTACTTTTAACACCATTATCGAAGGGTACTCCATTTACATTGCCATAAACATGTCCGTTATCATTAATAGTTGTTATAAACTCACCATTGCCAGCAAAAGTCGGATCGTAGTGGCTCTCAACGCTTCTCAACCAGTTATTCAGAGATAAGTGATCGAAATTTGGCGGAATCAGAAATGGCACTATAAACGGTTGACCTGATGATGCGTAAGCAGATGCGAAGCTGCGGCCTGTAGCTGCAACAGATTTCCCAGGACCAACCATGCTAACACTTTGAATCCATTCTCTATCATTATTTATAGCACCATCGTTATTCCTTGCCGCATATTCATTTATTTTCGGATTTGAAGAAGATATAGCAACAAATGCTTCTCCAGAGGGTGAAGTTTCTGCAACAAATGTATAATTTACTTACACATGAAATAACCCTATTTTAAAATGTTAGATCAAAAGTAAAGTTTATAAATGTATATAAAGCAGATTCTGATCCGATTTTAAATGCTTTCACTAATAGTAAATTACGTATTGTCCCAGTGATATAGTACAGTAACGTATTGTAGAAGTTTAACATTGTAATTAACATGGACGAAGTCGCGAGCAGTTGCTAGTGCAATAATATAAATAAATAAAAAACAAACCTCTCAAGACGATAGGTATAGCATCAATAAGAGAAGCCACGACGGAAAGCACAAAGAGCGAATATTGCAAATTAAACATCTCGATGAGTATCGTATTTCAAAACTTCATTAGTGTAAGTAGAGAAATGAAAACTGGTTATAAGTTTATCCGTTTATATAGGTTGCTAGCCTCTTTAGTTATAATAATCTTTTGCCGGGAGGATCATCGTACTGCAACATAATTATATATCAGACGCGAACATGCTTGTAAAAAAGTTAAATGAGTAGTGTCAAAGTTGTCTATTTAAGTGCTAGTTATATTTTCGACAACTTGTTTATCTTTATATATAAATTTCTCTTCCTAAACGGCTGGAACGATTTTAATGAAGTTTTGTGTGCGTGTTCCAGTGGATCCGTGAATGGTTTAGAATCACAATTGGATGCGGTAGGTGGCGCTGCGGTTGATTTTTTTTAATTTTTTTATTATCAAGGCAGGATAACGTCCGGTTGGCCCGCTAGTTCATTTATATATTCATAATAGCTGTGTCGCGCGGTGTTAATGGTGTTTATTTTTTCCAGCTCTTACTTAACCTGCGAAAACCCGTACCGTGACACAAGCTCCGTAAACTAATGTTTCGTTCTTGATTAGTGTACTTTCTAAATTTCCTACTTTATAACCATGTGATACACGCGACTTCGTCTACATCGTTAATAAAATAAATTACGTAGGAAAGAATACAAATAAATATTACAAAAGATTAAAGCAAATGTAGACTTTGATTACAAAATTTCTTTGACGATTTGTAGTGCTTATAAAATCAAAGTTTTTTAAATAACTTTATATTTAAACGAAGATATCGTGATAGATTTTTTTTACATAAGGATTAAGTTACTAAGTAAAAGTAAAAAAAAAACTGATCGAGGTATATGTAGTTTTTTTTTTCTCGACCTGACTACGCTATTGGACTAGGAAGCCCTTAACAGCTTCTTTATATTTAAAGAAAGATACCGTCATAGATTTTTTTTACATACTGATTAAGTTATTAAGTAAAAGTAAAAAAAGCTGTTCGAGGTATATGTAGTTTTCTTTTCCTCGAACTGACTACGCTATTGGCCTAGGTATATGTTGTACGTAGTACGGTGAAGCTGTTAAGACCTTACAAGGTCAATAGCGTAGTCAGTTCGAGAAAAATAAAAAATATGTAGTAGTTTTGCGCAAGGCCCGTACAGCGACAAATCTTATAACATTGTATTTTACAGATAAAAAAATAATTCAACTTTTTAAGTTTTTAAGATTATCGAATGATTAGTAATAATTTTAACAGCCTGTTCCATCCAGAAGACGTACACTTTTCGTGTACTAAAAATCATGACAATCCGTTGAGAATCAATTTTTAATGACATACATATATTGTTTTCATCATCATCTTCTTACCCTTATCCCACCTAAGTAGGGTCGGCACAACATGTTTTCCTTTTCCACGCTCGCCTATCAGATGTCATCACAGTCATCACACCTTTTACATACATATCATTTTTCACACAATCCATCCATCCTTTTTTATATATTGTTTTATGAAACATAAATATATCATTGATAAATTTTGAACCGTATCTAGTGAGAATTCACATAAACGCCCTGGGTCCAAATTTAATACAAACAGTGTATGTAACCTTCTTTAAAATTAAAACATACAAACCGACAAACACACTGATTTGCGAACAGGCATATAAATAGATTAATAAAAAAAAGTGTGTGTGTACTTATGTACACACGTTAGAAGTTATACTTCTTTGGCGTAACAAGATAAAAATCTTTTCAAAAATTTATTTTATTCCTTATTTTACGTTTGTAGAAAAAACGACACTAAGAATTGAAAAAAAGTATTTAATATATTGGAAGTTAAATACAAACAACAAATACAAAGAAACAAAATGTTGACTATAGTTTAACTTCAGGGTGTCGCTTTTTCATGACGGTGTGCGCGCGCATCGTAAAAATTTACTCTCATCATTTTTCCCTAACGCGCCAAAAGAAGTATAACTTCAAAAATATTGTAATACTCTAGGTCAGTCGCCTTATATGTTTAATAAATATTTATATCCTAGCCGAGTAAATTCAATATTAGTTTGTATTCGTACTTTTATTCTCAAAGTGACTATACTCTGTTGGCCTGACGGGCATCTGTAGTTTCACTAAACTTTAAATTGTTTGCATAAATTGTGGAACTTTAAAAAAATTATTTAGGTAAAAATTAACAACGCCTTCTTTCTGTTCTTCTATATACTACATCGTGACAGTTGTGTTACTAAGATAAACTTCTTTAAAATTCTTTGAGCTTATTTTTAAAATTCAAGTAATGTAACGTTATCTTTTCACTTTTACGAAATATATAAAATAAGATTCATGGAGCGAAGTTCGTTAAGGTGAGAGGCAAAAATTATCACGTAAGCCTCTCTTCGTAGGATTTTCTTTATTTTTCTTTTTTAACTCTTTCTAACAGTATGCGAGTGTTGTATGGGAGTGTAAGTATCAAAATTATGCAAGCATTCTGCGCTGCCTGAACTGCCTGTGCAATATTGAACGCGTTTAAATTATATAAAAATACTAAATTAAAAAAAACGGACACAAACTACAAATAATTTTAATGACATTTCCACGCGTTCAATATTAGACAGGCGATTCAGCCAGTGCAGAATTTCGTTATATAAAGTATTCATGTCAGTTTCTACGTCACTCGCCTAATTTTATTGTAATCCGTTTATATATGTACAAGTTATACAAACTGATACAAGCTATAATTAACTAATTTCGGAGTGGCCATCTTAATTTTAAACTGACCAAGCTAACTAATTATTATGGATTCACGACCATACTGAAACTTATTAATTAAAAATAACCTCTATTTATTTTATTCTTTATTATCTTATATTATTCTTTTACAGTACTTGTATTTATATTACTGCACTCGCTTGTCTGCAAGACAAAGTAGGGATTCTAAGACTTGGTTCATATAAAACAATTCTCATTCACCCCATGTTTAAGGTAAATTTTATTTAAACGATCCTCTTCTCAAATCTATATATTGTCCTTGTTCTAACGGACGATAGAGAAGTAACCACGATTTAATATTAGCAATGTTTTCTCACGTACGTTGCACATTGCAAAGGAACTTAAATACAGGGCAACGTATTCCATTACTTTTATAATATGTGAAGTAAAGTTGCGATCCTTCGATGTGTTTTTATTGAACCAAATAAGAACTTAAGTGTCCTTATTATGATCCTTGAGTTTACGAAATGATAATTTGAGATTATTTATATTGAAATATTCATGACAACATCTCTCGACGTGTTCGATTTTTAATCCAATAAATGCCTTTTATAAATACAAATTTATAGATTCTATCATTTACATAAACATAGAAATAAAATGAATCAAGGTCAATGCACCTTTATAAAATTATAGAGAAAGAATTAGAATAAAGACATCATAAACAACAGCAAAAAATGTAATCACAAAACTTAGCTACCGAATTTCATTTTATACATCTATTATAGATAATAAATTAAATTTGTTGTTATTATGTGATGCAGAAGTTGCACACGAAACTGTAAAAACTAGACAATTTTTAATTAGCAATTAAAGTTTTGCATTAAATCATAACTAAATACCCAATCTATTTTAAATGAAAATAACAAACTACCACTTAAATTAACACACAAAAACGTTCCTCTATACATAATATTTTTTAAGCCGAAAGCGCAATAAATCAACTAACCTGATATCATCGATGTGCTTAAAATATTACGTTATTGATCATTCTTACACGTTTGTTTAGAATTATATAATTTTAAAGTTAATTTTTCATAATGAAATGGACGTGGATATAAGAACAATATTCAGTATGAATCAGTCCATTAAACTAGTCACGTGTGAAATATTTGCAAGTTACAATAAAAAAAGACTAAAAAAAAAAACAACTTATATTATGTTTTTTTAAAGGTGACAATTTAATTTTGCATATTATAATGTCTTAAACAAACATGAATTTTATAGACTTTTCAACGTTACACGTTTCTTTGTCATAAATTATCGCAGACGTATATTTTTTTGGTGAAACAACTATTACAATAAACCATAATATAAGCACCGTTACTTCACCTCCCACGTAATATGAAAGTAATCACAGATGTGAGAAAAATGATGATAAACTTTACCTGGTTGTAACAAATAATTAATTGGCACCATTACATAACAACGGTCATGAAAACACATAGAACGATACCCTTCGACATATTCCAGTTATGATAATAGAGAAATTGCCAACACTAACAAAGGTCAAAAATAGATCTCTCTATCAATATGTATTAGGAGACGCTGCGAGGTACCTATATACGAAAACTCGTAGTTTTACGATGGAATATAAAGTCTGATGTTTGTCGATTGACTTGCATTTCTATCTCGCGTTCTCGCAATGAAGTTGCTAGGCAATATTTTAATTTATTCAACAATTTTTACTACATTGGCCTCAGGTAACATTTTAAACTGTACATGATTTATTGGTACAAAACCAAATGTAGATTGCCCAAGTTATCTTAATGAAGTACCCAAATGATTTAATTAGTAATAATGTGAATTTCAAACCTGCTTTATTTTTTAAATTACATACGTCGCATTCGTCTGATCTAATATTTATACCATATACCGTTTTTTTACTTTATTACGCTTAAAATATACAAATTCTTTCATTTTTAGCTAATGGTCAAGCAAAACCTAAAAATGAACCATTTTTTCAAACTGCCAATGTCAAAATTGGAAACGATCAGATCAAAGTTGCACAAACCCATGACGGCGCTACAGGCGTTTCGAGTATAGCTGGAATCTCAACTAGAAATGGAAGAGTATCATCGTTCAGCAGTGTGTACTCACATCCTGGAATGAAGTCACCGCTGATTGTCACCAGCGGTAATACCGCCGATACACATAAGTCTGCAGTAAAATATGGCAATGAGAAATCAAACACGTCAACAATTACCAAAAGATTTGAGAATAAATATGCGACAGGAACGGTCAATATATCACCTGGCTCTGTTTCAGTTACATCGATTGCGAAAGCTGGACCGGCTCCAGCATTGGATTCATACAGACCTATGTCATTATTACCTATTAAACCAATTATACCTGATCCGTTTATACAACGTCCCTTTCCAATGTTCGAGCAGAGATATTATAACCCGTGGTTTACCAACAACTTTAATAATTATAAAAATACAGTCCCTTCCAACGTTGATACTCTAACACCGCCTTGGTTTCAACCCCAACTTTATCCTTTCCTTAATTATTGGCCTTAAATGGTTGTATCACTTCGTTTTATAATTTTTCTTTCGCTTCTAATTATTATTGCATTATTTATGACACTTATTGATTGAATGTTTATTAATTAAATGTATTAAAATATGTGGTCGTCTTTTAATGGAGAATTAATATTTAAAAATTATTAACTGACAATATTCCTTACAATCCTTGATGGCGAGTCAGATTAAATATTTTGTCGGTGAAAGTTTTGTCTTTGGATAAAAAAGATTTGGTATATCTTTTCAGACAGCGCTTTGATGATCTCATCAGAAACAGTAATGTCAATTAACAAAAAAATTATATTGATTTAGATCATAAACTAAAAGGCTATAACTTTTTATAACAGAATATTTATTAAGTATTATCATAGAGTGCTATATCTAATATAAATAGCTGTTTGTGGTTTTGAGTATTTCCAACAATCTAACTGTAAATTGTCGGTTCTAAGTTCACGCTAACTTTAAAACTAACATAAGTACTGGGTTATTTAATTATTTTTATTTATTACAAAAAGGACATCCTTGTATGGAAAGTTCGACTGTAACGTATACTTAAAATAATCCCAATAATTAATGCTTATTAGGCAGTGGATTATAACGTAGGTCATACATAGTCGAAAACTCCTTATACATGCGGTATATCAAAACAAAAGAACATAAAGCACGAAACGTTTTGTTTGAAAGAAGAACATGTGACAAAGTGAACCTTCTTTGTCGATCTAACCCTTGATTTATAACAAAGAAGGTTCACATTTGTGACGTGTTCTTTGAAACAACATGACATTTACATAACATATGTATAGTTAAGGCACAGAAAAAAAGACTCTATAATTAAGATCTCTAAATTTATTTGATTTTAGCTTCGAGTTCCGGCGTTGCACGGGTGTACTGATAAAGAAAATCTCCCTCTCGTAGGGAACGTTTGGCAGCACAGTGTTCAGAATGGTTCAGGTTGGTGAACAGCGAAGTACGCGAGTTCGAGGCTCAGCGTAAAGCTGACCTTGATACTAAACGCGACTAGTTAAAGGCTCGCCCACCTGCTGCTATAGTATATTATTATGAGAATGACTTACTCACATGCCCTCAGTGTGCATGGAGCTTTGCCGCGAAGATAGGCTACATAAACTATCTTCAAAGTGGTCACCATGACCGAAATCGGTCGGAACAATCGTCATCATTATCAAGGAGAGCGCTTAAGGCACTCAGCCAATTTTTAATCTTGTGAAGGACGTATAAACAGCCGTTACTCTCTTCGTAGTGAATACACAGGAGAAGATATATATGCCCTGGATAGCAGAAGCTACGCGACAATGAAAAGATCGTACCTCATTATGATGCATTAATCTCTGGAACCGACCTTCAAATCGGTGGCCATGAAACTGGAAACGATAGCATATAACACACAATTATCGCAAGGCGGCCTACAACTCTGTAACGGCAATTTGGATTAGAATTTAAAAATAACAATGAAATATTGTGACTAAATATATGTTGTGTATAAAGTAATAAGTTCTATAACGGCACTAGATCGACCCACGGCCTCAGTAGAATAATCATAATATATTTCTACAGTAATATTTGTTTAACCATAATTCAATATAAAATGTAGTAAGCCCTAGTATATAGTCGTAGCAATAAAATACAACCATACAAATTACATGTAATTTAATACCAACATACAACTTTATGAAAAAAATAATCACAGTAAACAATGATAAGTAACAAAAAAAAAAACGCTGACGTAGTTAATAAGTTGCATTTTTGTTATAATAGGGAGACGGCACACGTTAACCCCCCCCTATAATAAAAAAATCTTGATAAATTATCATTATATATTAAATATTACCTAAAAAACCTTCCTCGTGAATCACTTTATCTACTGGTGAAAACCGCAGGAAAATCCGTTCTGTAGTTATAAGGGTTTATCCTGAACAGACAGACAAACAGACGTCGCATCGGACTTGTTTTATAATGATGTGAAAGCTATTTTCAATACTCTCTAATGAAGTCTTTGTTTAAAAACAAATGCCGAGATCTCAAAGTCTGCATTGTTAGCGTTTCATTTTAAAAATGGGAGTTTGGGACTAAAACAAATCTTTAATTACCAACCATACTTTGTAACAATGTAATCTACTTTACATTTCATAAATATATTTTATGATTTTATGTATGGGGCATTCCACGCCAATTTGATGATTTGAAAATTTTTCTTTTTATTTCCTCAATTTAGTAATATCTGTTAGTACCCCATTAATAAAATTATTAGAGTTACGAAATCTTAGAAGAGAAGTTAAATTCTATTGGGTCAAAGCACATGCGGGGATCACGGGAAATGAAAGAGTAGATATTTTGGCCAAACAAGCTGCACTTTTTATCAAAACAGAACCACACTATGATCTATGTCCCATATCATTTCTAAACAAAAGTATTAGAATCACCATCTCATTGGAATGGAATGAACGTTTTATCTCAGAAAATACGGCTGAGACGACTAAACTATATTTCCTAACGTATTCCATACCGAGTTATCAAACATACTAACTTTTCCCCCTCCTTAGTTCAGATGCTAACATGATACGGCACTTTTGCAGACTATCTTTATAAATTTAAAGTTAAGAATCATCCTGAATGTATATGTGATAACATTACAAAACAAAATGTCCTTCACGTTCTAACAGAATGTCCAATATTAAAAAAAAATTAGAACTGAATTAGAAGTGGAACTTGGAATCACAGTGTGCAAAAATGAACTCAAAAATTTAGTAAGTACACTAGACATAATTTTATAAAATTTTGTGTACAAATTGTTGAAACGTTAAAAAAATTTAACAAATAAATTAAAGCCAATAAGCTTTTGTATATATTTTATTAAGAACTTACAAGCTGCAGATAAAGTACTTGAGGTTTTTTTTGTTTATTTATAAAAGAGTTATTTTAAGTTTTATTTTATCCATGTGTAGTTTTTGTTTTAATAATAAAAAATAAAAAGTACAAAAAAAAGAATACCCATGCATATGTACATACATCCATAAATAATCATTTCATTTTTATTGTTTTTATTATTGTAAGACAGTAATAAGTCTAGTTACGTTTTCTTAATAATGTGAACCTAGATAAGGTCTCTTTCTTTTGTTAGAGGATTTCTTATTACCCAATAAAAAAAAAGTACCCCGCAAAGTAGCTGTACTGGTAAACTTTGCCTTATTTATTACTTGTTAAAAAGATACTTTTTGAAAAGTAATTTTCTTAAAAATGCTCCAAATCTGATTTTTTATACTTTTTTGGCTTTACATGGCTTTTATAGATGAGAATTAATCAAAGTTAATTCAATTTTTTTTTGTAAAAATTTTTGGATTTTAAACCTTAAATCGAGTTTAAAAAAATGTGGGATTGAATTTTATAACATATTTTATTTTAAATTTCTATCCTTTCCTGAAATTTTAAGCCCAATCTGTTAATGAAGTTTCACTAATTACTGTTTACTTTCGATTGTTGAATATTTGAACTTCAGTTTTCAAATCTCTTATTGATATCAAATTTTCAAATATAATAATTCTATTAATTTATTTGGGTCTAAACTTTTAATTTAATATTGTAAAAATTTATATGTAACTTATATGTAACTAATGGTAATAAAATGTATTTAAGCACAAAATAGTTAATGTGAGAAATACTTTTTATAATGAGATTAATTACTTTTTTTTTTTAACGACGTTGGGAACCCTAATCATAACAGCGTTTTGCTTCCCGGGGGAAGTAGGTGTATTGGTTATACCTCTTTAGCACAACCTTGCACAGGCTTTACTGCTCTTTTGACTATTTTATAAATGAATTCTTACATATAGGTGGTAGTCACGCTGAAGCTACTACTGGTTTCAGCATGAATAGGTCGTCTCGTCCGGGGTAGTACCACCCTCTCACAGAAAACCGACGTGAAGTAACAGTGCTTGCATTATTGCGTTTCGTTCAGTCAGTGAGAGTGCTGGAGGGCCAACTCACCACCCCTCTCCTCTCTCACTCTTTCCTCTTCCTCCCACAGGCTAGCAACACACTTACGACTCCCCTGGTATTGTTAGTGTATATGGACGGTTGTGATCACTTAACATCAGGTGACCGGCCTGCTCATTTGCCTCCTATGACATAAAAAAAAAAATCTACGGCCGGTATTCAAAGAAAGCCAACGCTGCCTAAAAGGATTTTTATGTTTCGCAATATTTTTAAAGATAAACAAACACACTTAATTTACTGCAAGAAATTTCTAAATCTGTGAGAGACTCATTAGACCTCATTAAGGTCCCATAATGGATATTATGGATAGAGACAAGACATAAAATTCTATGCTTCGCATTAATTAAAGGATTCGATGACTTTTTAGAAACTGATTATCATTAATTTTATTCTTGTATCGACCAGTTTTGGTGCCCATTAGTCATTTATTATGCAGAATCCCGAACCAAACAAGTTTAATGGTGAACATTATACGAATAAAAGAAGCAATAACGCTTAAAGGTATTTAAATTTGTTATAAAAACATGATAAATCTACACAGATTAAATCGAATGATTTGTTTATGTAAAAAAGGTAAACAATCATTAATATTTTATAGAATCAATCGAGGATTCATGGCTGGATCGTGAACTACACACGCAAGATCAAAAACCAGTCAAGGTGTCTTATTTTTCAACGTTTCAGTTATTAAATCTGAATGAGAAGATCTATTAATAATAGATAAGACGCAAAAGCATAAATCAGATGTTTTTTTTTTATATCATAGGAAGGATGTGTGGTGGGCCTTCGGCGCTCTCACTGACCAAACGATACGCAACAATGTAACTGTTACTTCACGTCGGTGTTTCTGTGAGAGGATGGTACTACCCCAGGCGAGCCGACCTATTCATGCTGATAGCAGTAATAGCTTCAGCGTCGCTCTGCCACCTACCCAGGTAGTAGTAGGTAGGTACCTAGGTAGTAGGAAATAAAATTTACAACATCTTACGAATCCTAACTATGTAGTATGTTCTTATATAATAGGTCTTTACCTATGAAATTGCCGTCCTGCAGTACTGTTTTGGTTTTATAATAATTTTTTTATAAAAATAAATATAATAATTTTAAAATAATTTTGGTTTGGCTAAGAATTCAAATTTCAAATTAATTTTATTTTAAAAACATGATATTCTTTTTCCAAAAGTAGTCATTTGTTTATTGATTAGTGTTACATTTTCATCGCATTTCAATCTTTTTTGTCATCATG